>CAUYQG010105122.1:0-13391 GCA_963574415.1 Tarsius wallacei | reverse complement strand
CCTGCGCCTTGGGAGGCGGAGGTGAGTGGATTGCCTGAGCCTGCGGGTTCGAGGCCCGCCTGGGCAGGCGAAACCTCATCTCTACAATAAATCAAAAAAATTAGCCGGGCGTGGTAGTGCACGCCTGTAGTTCTGGCTACTCGGAAGGCTGAGGCGGAAGGATCGCCGGAGTCCAGCAGGTCGAGGCTGCGGTGGCCGGAAGCGGCCACTGCACTCCAGTCTGGGCGACGGAGTGAGATGCCAACTCAAAAAAAAAAAAAAAATAGCATATTTTGCAGAATCTGAAGCACATAGATTGTAAGTAAGATGTGCTGTTATTTTATGTGCCACTAAGAAAGATAAAACACTTCCAATTAAACCAATACACTATCAATTGTAAAACAATTTCCAATTGTAAAGATGTTAACTTGTGAAATTGAGGAAATATAGTGTAGAATGCAATGATATCACCTTTCTCCATTTCTCTCATTCCAGAGGTAACCATTGTGCTTAGTTCAATACCAACTTTAGATATATGAAAAAATCTGCAGGGGGTATGGTGTCATATAGTTCCCAGATTTTCATGGCTAAGAGCTGTATACCTAAAATCTACAGATACGTTGATAGACGACAAAGCATACCAGTTTTACTCTTGCTTTTCTCTGCTAAGTTACCACAGCTTGACCATGTACATCCCCAACATCTCAGGAACGGTGTTGTACAACAGTGGTTTTTCTTGCATGCCATGTGTAAATGTGCATGTTTGTGTTCACGTGTATGTTACAGAGGAGTGTGTATAAATATTAAGGATGCATTCACATACTGGTAGAGAGATGACACGGTTTATGAGGTGATATTCATGAAAGGCTTCATGCTCGTCTCAGACAATGAAGAAAGAATGTGAACACCAAGGTAAGGAAAAAATAAACAAAAAGAGAACAATCTCGGGCCTCCCTTGGTAAACTAGTTTTTGACAACTGTTCCCTGATAGGGGTCTGGAAGACCAAAATTGCCTATTTTAGAGACTGTTCAGCTTACATGTTCTAACAATTCTCCATATTTTCCTGGAAACCCAAACCCTTCTATTTACAGTAAAAAAACATTTAATTAAAGTGATGCTTCACCTCGGTTGAGGTCTGGAAAGGTCAGTAAGTGCAAGCAAAAGGACGTAAGCTGAGGCTGCTGCCCTTCCCTAGTCTTTGACACCCAAGTGACTGAAGATGAGTTCTGTGGCTGATTACAGACAAGACACCCTATTTTGACACATGCGCATAAGACTCACATTAAGAGACTGACACACTAATACCATGCTTATCTCGAGTGTATTTTAAATATCTAAAAACATAGTGTATCTTTTCACAATATGCTAAGTTGAGGATTTCCAGTCACGCAGACCTCATATTCATGCACCAGAAACTAAAAGCACACACACACACAAAGACACAGTGCCCTCTCCAAGGAAAGAGAGCTTACTAAGATCTCTCATTGAGCTAAATGATTTTGTTTGTGGTGCTTTATTTAATCGAATGAGGTATGCATCTACTTTGATGCAACTTTAGTACAGAAATCAAATGTTCTATTTCATATAATGATTAGCTGAGTAAATTACTCTAGTGCAGTTCTGTTTGGGATCCCTGATTATTCCACACATTTGCTTTTGGGGCTGCAGGTGCAGGCTGCCTCTCCAACATTTTGCACATTTTTGAGAAATGTAGCGTTTTTGATGTTCTGCTTGGCTCCATTCTATTTGATAAAAGAGTTTATGATACCAAATATTTTAGAAAAACAAGTTTGTCAGGAAACAAGAGCTAGAGGTAAAAGCTGGTAAAGAATTTAAATGTGGACAGACATACTTTTCATTTTTTGGCTAAATATGTGGAGGTCAGTGTTCTTAAGCTGGTAGCCTCTCAAATTTCCCATCCTGTTCAGTAATGATCAGATATATTTTATTGTAAGGATTCATTTTAACCTCGGCCAAATAGATTTTGGACAAATTTGCTTACTTGGGAATTTAATCTGAAGAAAATCATTCAGAATATTTTTAGAGTCATTTTTAGATTCCCTTCCTGGTATATTGCTGCCAAGCAGACACTTTTGGAAGTTCATTTCACATAATTAGCATAAAGGCAGTGTTTATAAGCTAGCCATATGACAAAATCCAGAATCTTGAGCATATAATTCAAGACAGGTTCTTTTTAAAGCTTGCCTCAATCTCCCTCCCTCCTTAACCCCATTTTTAGCCACTGTTCTTCATTGACTGTGTATGTTCTGTCTTTGCATTTGATCCTATTACATTCGAATTTCACTTGCTTTGGTTCTCACTAGACTGACAAGCTCAAGGACAAAAATCGCATGTGTTTGACTTGTCTCCATAGCCCTGGAACGCACTTCAGTTTTTCTGTTGGTTTTTTTTTTTGGTTTGATCATTTTTTAAAATTTATTTTTATTAGTTTTAAAAATGTGGGGTACTTCAGTTTTGTATGCAGAGTAGATGCTGAAAGATTGCTGCTAAATGAAGGAACAATTTCACATTATTTCAATTATAACTATGATTGATGATACTATTGCTATGAGAAAGTGAAATCTGAAATTCTTCTATTTTCAGTCATCACTAGCAGGAGACAGAAAGGAATTGCTCACTTTTTTTGGAAAATTCCAAAATGTTTATTAACGGTAGAATGAATAAACAAAAGGTGCTACATTTATGCAGTGCAATACTTCACAGCAATGAGATTAAATGAGCTACAACTATATGCACCAATGTGGTTTAATCTCATGAACAATATAGTGTGAAATAAGCACTGGATAATTCATCTCACGTACATTTCAAAATTGGCATGATTATTATTTTTTTAATTTCAAAGATGTGGGGTACAATTCAGGATTAGGTATACAAGTAGACCTCATGCGGATGAAGTTTGGGCCTCCCTTTGGTCCCCACTTTGCCTGATTTGAGATCAGGTACCCTTATTGATGTTAGGTCTCCTTCTAGCCCCACCCTGGCAGTATCCCACTACTGCCAATCCCTTTCTTATAGTATCATGGTAAATGTTCAGGGTTCGCTTATGAGTGAGAACATACAGTACTCTGTTCTGTGATAGATCACTGAGTATGACAGAACTCTAGATCTATCCAAGTTGCTGTGAAGTCCATATGTTTATCCTTCTTTATGGCTGCACAATATCCCATCATGTATACGTACCACATTTTAAAAATACAGTCCAATTTCAATGGGCAGCACAGTGGTTCTGTGTTTTTGCTATTGTGAATAGTGTTGCAGTAATCATGCATGTGCAGGTATCTTTTTTGTAGAATGATTTGAGTTCCTCCAAGTATATTCCCAGTAGGAGGATTAAATTGTTCACTTCCTCCACCTCTCTCTCTTTATTAGAGACCTTCTCTCCTTCCCTGTATGCATTCCCATCAGCAAAACCATCTCTCTTTCACTGAATGACCTACTAGAGCTTTTGAACTAAGAAGAGCCATTGTTCTGGTGGAGTACGGTCTTTGTTCTAAGATTTCCCCATCCCCACTTCTCTATATGGATAATTACTAAGTTGAACATTCCTAGTCACGGACTGCCTATATAACAATTTAAGATATTTTTATTTTTCAAGTGAATAACAATTTATTGTCTTTGATCCCATAAAAAGACACTAGATTCTATATTGTTCTGAGAGGATGATATGAATTATAAGGTTTAACTATACAAAGTATGGCTCTTGTAATCAGTTTCATTGCCTTTTAGGCATGTCTCATGTAATCTATAGTATCATGAAAGGGAAGTGCAATCTTATATTTTTGCTTTGGCATGTATCACTTCCCTATTATCTTCATAATATCTGTTGCTTGTAAGAAAGTGACATTTTATTAAGGGTATTATAAAATTGCTCAAACAAATTCCTCAGTATTATTAGTTTATTCTGAAAGCAATTTTTTCTGAAGCAGTTATTTCTCTTTATTAAGAAAGTGCCAGTCTGGAGGCATATTTAACCTCACCAGGATTCATAAGTATGAAAAACATATAATTTTATATTCCTTGATATAATCTCTGATTTTCTCATAGATTTAGAGCTGCCTAAGATATTCCTTATGATTTTCCTTTCCTCCTAAATATTGCTTTGTCATTCCATAGCACCAGGAAATGTAGGTAGCACCATTTGCTGGTACATATATTTGAATATTTCAATTTAAATAAAAAATTTATTTCCAATCTTAAAAACAGCAGGCTGGGTAAGAGAATCTCATGCTATTTATTCGGAGGGAGGTGGACAGTGATAACAGAGGAACAGCTGGAATTTCTACTACACATTAACAAAATATATATATCTCTCATTTTCCTTACTCTTTTTATCTAGGAGTTATGACATTATAAAACAATATAAATAGAAGAATGACATATTCTTTTGCTCTAAACTGTAAACTCCTTGGAACCAAGTCTCTGTGATTCATCTAATTCTCTTTGGGCATGTGGATAAAGAATATAGAGTAAAGGCTTATGTGCTGAACTTGACACCTATCTCTGCATTCTCAACAAAAATAGGAGTGTTTGTTGTTGTTTAAAACAATTCTCAGAGGTGTGTTTCAAATAATGTTAAGCAGGAAAATTACTTGAGTTTTACTTTTTTCTTCAAGCTTTTATTGTATCTTTGAATATATGCTGTTCGTTTTAGACTTTTTTAAGGAAAGAAAGTCTGATTCTGTTTAATTTTGCAGCTTAAATGATAGGGAATAGTTGCTTACCCTGTTATGATGCTTCAAGGAAAGTCTAAATCACTATTTGTCCCATTTAGGAAGGGAACTAGAACACACTACTATAGAGATGAAACAAAACAGTATGACTCGACTGAGCTTTGTACATGATTCGTGAACTTCAAATCACCCAGTATGTTAAGAACCACTAATATCCGAGTGCTATATGAATCTGCTACATAGTATGTCAATTTTACTCAAAATAGGAAAGACCCAATAAGAGAGACGTATGAGACTGAGATATATCTCAAAATTAAGACACAAGAAGGTGTAGTAATGAAATATACACAAGATGTATATATATATGAAAAACATATTGTTGGCTTATATGAATTTAATTTCCTGGCACAGAGTAGATACTAATGGGCAGCTTTTGCTTGTTATTATATAGGAACAACAAATTTTCTCCACTGAGTAAATATATTCAGTCAACCTCATTGAAGAATATACTTAGAGTTATCTTATATGTTGGAGACCTTCAATCAGATATGGCGAATTATCCCATCTTCAAATTGAACTGCTATATATACATTTTATACCTTACACTTATACAATTTAACTTGTCAATGGCCCATCTTAGTGTGTGAGACTGACAATGACTCCACTAAAGTGAATGTCCCTACAGAGCTCTAAAGTCACCTGGAGCAAGCATAACTGATGGGGACTAAAAGCCTGGAAGTGAAACATTTGCTATGAATAGGCCTGAGAGTGTCAAGGGATTTGGAGACAGTATAGAAAACTTGATTGAAATATGACTTCATTTGTTCATCTCCTCAGCATAATTCTGTTATAGTTTGCTCTAACATATGCCACGAGAAATGCAACAGGTTAGATTTTCCAAGAAAACAAAATCATTAAACAAAGGTCAACACATCTTATAAACTGAAAGTTTGTGCCCTTTGGCAAACATCTTCCCATTTCCTTCCCCCTAGCCCCTAGTAACTACCATTCTACTCTATGTTTCCATGAATGCAACTTAATTAGATACCACATATAAGGGAGATCACACCACAGTTAGCAATACTATATTGTATACTTGAAATTTGTCAAGAGGGTAGATCTTAAACATTCTTACCACAAAACCAACAAAAAATGGTAGCTAGGTGAGGTAATCATTGTGTTAACTAACTTGATGTGTTAACTAATGTGTGTGTGTTAAACAGCATATATATACATATATACATATATATATAGTGAAATGATTACCACAACACATTTTATACCTTACACTTATACAATTTAACTTGTCAATTAGACCTCAATAAATATGAGAAAAAAGAGATCAACACATGTTATCATGAGCACAGCAATTACAGTGAGAGATATTATGTTGGAGACTGGATATCAGGCATGGGTAGGAGTGGGCAAATAGAAACACCTTAAAAATTCTGTTGTGACTTCTTTTTATAAAAATCACTCTACTGAAAAATGAGCATAGTTTTACCATTTATTTACATAATATCAGTTCAATTTGAAGAGATTTATGGTGGAATTGCAGAAGAGCAATTGGTAAAGATAGATAAACAAGATGAGTTGGGAGACAAGAAGGAAAAAAAACCTGGAAGGGAAACATTAGAGGCATCATGGGAGGACAGTAAAAAAGTAGGTTTGGGGCAGTAATGTCGATAACTGCAGAGATAATGACCAAGTGAAGGGTCAGAATTTTCCAAATACCTTTGAAAAGAGTTTCAGTACTGAAGTGAAGATGGAAATGTGTGTTTTCATTTTTAATTTTTTTTGTAAAGATGAAGAGGATTGGTAATGGAGGGACATAATCCAGAAATAAAAGATTACTGATCTCAGAGAAGAAATCATTGATAGAATATTCTCTTAGAGGAGGGAAAAATGATAAGATCAATATTATTGATAGAAAGCTGGTCTTGGAAAGGAGTTACTTCTTCCCCTGAGGTAGTACAGGTAAATATTTAGATAAGTTTGGAAAGAAAATTGAGGGAGTTCACATCACAATTTAAATTTTCATATGAGAAAAAAAAAATCATGTCATTTGTGGAGAATCAAGAACCACATATGGGACATATGTCTTGGAAAAAACTTGAAATAAATCATTATAGAGAATGAGAGAAAGAGTTATCCAAGGAACAATACTGAGATAAAGTTGAAAAGTTAATAACTCTTGGACTCTACTAAGTAAAGAAGGAGGTAGAAGAAATAATTATCATTGATTGTCTGCTCTGAGTCAGGTTATTTACATCATGTAGCTTTCATAAAAGGCCTTAAAATTTGATAAGAAAAGTTATTTTCATTTTAAAGATAAGAAAATTGAAGCTCTCAGAATTACAGAACTAGTGAATAACAGAACAAGAAGATCCTGGTCCAAGTTAAGACTCCAAACACATTCTTTTGTTTTTTCTTCATATACAGTCTTTATGTTGAGACAGTTCTTAGGCTGATACAAAGCTGGAGTTTGACAAGAGGTATGCCAGAGGTGAAGAAGCACGACAGGACTGAGGGTCCAAGTAACAGCACATGAAATAATTGATCATGGTGTTAGGTTGTGGAAGATGAGAAGTAAATTGAAAAGAGGGAAATTGATCCACATAAGTATTAGTGATGAAGAGCAGATTAAGGAGAGTAGGGATTATGGAGAATTGGAAAGTTAAGATATTTTAGCTAAGAATTTAGGGTCCTAGAGGTATAAAGATTTCAGCTAATTACAAAAGCCCATAGAGTGATAATGTAAATTGGCTTCTGATGTGGCTTGAAGTTTGGTCACTGGAGTACGATAAATCAAAGACTGTGAAGTCAATTAATTGGATGAGCCATCTTTGATTTGCTCAGGATGATGGGAATAGTTAGTGGAGAGAGGGTTAACTGTGAACTACTCTATTCCAAAAATAGGAAAAGATGGCCCAGAGGTTGTTGATTAGAGTTGGATTAACTTGACATAAGTAGTTTTTGCTTCAAAGCAGAGTCGACTGCTTCAGGCTAATTTGTGATGAGTGGTCTAGGATAGGATGTGGTGAAGCAAAAATAATGGAAATTTCTCCTCATGCAAAGAAAAGAAAAATAACCGCTTTTACTTATGAAAATGGCCCATTGGTTATTTTTGTAAGAAAACACCAAGTTTTAATTAAGCAAAGTGATAGAGAAAGAACATATTCAGATGCTTCTTGACCACAGACTAGGAAATCAGAGAAGACATTATACTAGAAAAGTTTGATAATACTAGGAAAAGAAGGGTGGCAAGCAGAATAAAATATGGTTTGGAGGTACGAGTAGAGAAGAGCATATAATATCTAAACAGATGTGACAGTTTAAGAAATAAAAATATGGCTTGTGAGGTGAAGAAAAAAGTGATTTCAAACATATGCTAATGTCAAGGGATTGATAAAGAGCATTTTTTTCCTGTATACTTATGTAACTAAAGGGAAGACTCTATATGCTTTATAGAAAATGGAAACTATGATAGGAAAAATTCAGTATTGAGAACACTGTCTTTAGAAGGAGAACATATTTCCTAATCATGTCTACACAAAAGCTTTGAAAGCTCTTCACCACATATGTATATCATTTTGGCCTTCAAGATACAGGTCAGATAATTGGGGGGAAATGTCTATATACTATGAGAATGACATGTATTTGTGGGCAAAGATGAAAATTAATAGAGTTAAAACATCTAGAATATTATATCCAGCAGCAGAATATTCTGCAGAAAAAAAAAAAGTGGAGCTGGTTGAAACAGCAAAATTATAACCAGAAGACAATATGCCACACTGGAACAAGCAGTAGGGAAAAAAGGGGCACAAAAGAGTTTGGTGTACATTTATAGGAGACAGCAATAACATTTTGCCAACACAACAAAAAAATGTATGTTGGGAATAAAGGCATTATTTCATCTACAAGCCTCAGAGTTTAGTCTGTATTTGTTCCCTGAAGAATCTTTGAGTTCAGAGAGATGTAATCTATCCCCTGTAGAACTGCTACGTCCAATTGCACATCATAGAAACCTCTTTTTGCTTTTAGCTGTTTACTAAATAAGAATAATACTAAAAATGTGTTAATCTATTAGGCTAATTAGGGTCATTTAAGTTTGGTGTAGTTTCTTCAATTTCATGTATATGTGGTTTCAGACATGCGTGAGGGGTAACGAAGGTTTGCTTTAACAGGGAATCAGTCAAAATAAGTGCCACTAACTATGAGTTGTATGCCTTGCTGCATTAGATATGACATTTGCCAGTCACATAAATTGTTTAAGCAAATTCTAAACTTTTCACTCTTGAAAATCCAGGCATTTCTTTTTCTGTTTGTGTTGCTTTCATTATTTTTGCCTGACTCTTAACTTTTTCTGTACCAAAGCATTAAGATGTCACAGGTTACATTCCCTGATATGGCATTTTAAGGCAACAAGAATTTGGTCTCTTGTCCGTTTTCCAAACCCGTCTCCTACTGACATCCCACAGAAACACTTCTCTCTAAGAAGGCCAAAGAGGAGCAGTTGGAGAGAGACTAAGGGTGATAGTAGACATAACTCTCTCCTTCCTTATCACTTCTGTTTAGTTGGGTCTGAGCGTTTAAGGCTTTGAATCTGAAAAGAGTCTTTATAATAGACTTTGGGATATAACAGGCTTAGAGAGATTGCTTGGGGGCAGCATTTATGCTAAGAAATCTTTTTCCCCAACTATATCAAGCTGCTTAGGTACTACATGTATTCTAAATTGTAGCAGATGGTGGGAGCTAAAGCAGTTTGCTTTAATTCCATTACCTAGTCTTTTTTGTGTTTTCACTTTTCCCTCAGTGTTCCAATGGTTTTTTCCCAATAATTAGAAGCTCATAGAAGCAACAATGAAACCATGTTTTGGTTGATTCCATGGTAACTCAAACATATTCAATGCGTAAATGATACAACGAATAAATCTTAATTTAATACATATTCATTAAATTCCAAAATCTATCATTTTATACTGTTAGGTAATTGTTTTCTAAGGAAATTTTAAATTAGTTCCAAGCTCAGTGATGCTTCACAAAAATAAGGCATGCTGAAACTATCCTAACTAGTAGAAGTCTTCTGGTAGAAGCTGTGCACCTACTTTGTGACCATAATCACAACTTCAGTAATACACAGGAAGTCCAGTGTAACAATCTTTTAAAGGGTACCTAACAAATACAGTTGCTCTGATGGCCAGTCTCTCACATGTTCCTACATATACATTTATAGAATTCCTTTTTATTTTTAGTTGTAAGGATAAATTTATTGGTGCTTTATCAAGGTTACTTAGAATTTGATAATAGAATACATCAGACTGTCACTTTTAGAAAGAAACAGACCTTGAAGAGAGTGAAGAACTAGTTTCATATGACAGAATAATAAAGATGTCATCTCTTTCCTACAACCCTGTTTTTAAATGTCATTTTTCACAGCAGGGAAAATTAATGTGTTTCAAAAGATATAAAGTAAAGGGAATAGGCATCAGTCACCTTCATATTGTTTGTGGAAATACTGTGAAAAATCATAATTTTAATCAGTTTGGGGAACCACAATTTTTTTTTCATTTATTCAGTTAACACAACCCTAATATTGTATAAGAAATATCCCTGATGCATGAATTTTTTTCTATTTAAAATTCATAAGGTTACATTTCTTATGTCTTATTTTAATTTTGCTATTCATTTTATTGGTAGTGGTGCTTTATGCTTCAACTACTAAATCACATTTGGATGGCGACTTCCAATCAGTCAAAATGGCAGTCATTTATTGAAGGCTGCTGTTAGCAGAAGAATTTGGTCTTGGATATTTGACCAAATGACAGTTCTCCGAGTTCCTTAATAGGAAAAGGAAAGCAATCCTGATATGAAAAGTTTAAGTAGGTGCTGATATTCAAGTTCAAATTCATATTTGCTCTTCAAACTCACTATATCCAAAATTGAACTAATAATCTTCTCCTACAAACTCATGTATTTCCTATCTCTTGTTAAAACCAGGATCATGCCTTCTGTCACTCAGTCTTGAAACCTCAGTTATCTTCTCTCTCTCTTAGCCACTTACAGCCATATTCCTTTGGAAGGTGTCTCCTTCCCTTTACAATGTATTTCTTTCCCTTCCTCATCTCCCCCCGCCTTCTCATTTACACATTTCTACCTTTCTGGACTGTCACAATATTTTTCTAATAGCTTTTACAACCAACATACCATTTCACATGACATACTGACATCATAATACCTTCCTAAAATTATAAGTTTGGATAAACTGCTCCTCTCTGTTCACAAACCATACATAGCTCACCTCTGCCCAAAGGAAAAGAATAAACAAATGTGCCTGTCATTCAAGAAACCCCACAATCATCTTTCATCTACCACCTCAATCTTATTTACCATGAATTCTTCCTCCAAAGTGTCTCCATATGTTAGCTGAGTTAGCCTTCTGGGCACTCTTCGAGAGTACTCTATACTTTCAGTTTAATCAGAATGCCATTTGCATTATGCCAAAATAGGACCCACTTTGAAAACAACCCAGTTTAAATTCTGTTTCCTCTGTTAAACTTTTAGTAACCTCACATCCATCCAGATATCCAGTAGTGTACTGATTTGTCTAAACATTGTAAAGATGGTGAGGATAACAACAACAACAAAAAATACACCCTGCTACCTGTCCTCAAGAATTTCAATGTCTAATGGGAAAATAATATGAAGAGAAACAGTAATATCAATGTTACATAAATAGTACATAACTCTATTATTGACAAAGTAATATGGTAAAACAAAGGAGTAAGTATCTCTTGGCTGGGCAGTCAGGGAACATTTTATAGAATATGTTTTGAACTATTTTTACAGGAAGAATAAAAGAAGGGCATTCCACATGAAGAACACAACATCAAAATGTGGAAACTAGTAAATTTATTCAACAAATATTTATCAAGAATCAACCATATTTTGGACATTACTTATCACTGGGGATACTACAGTAGGACAGAAAGAGAGGACAGGAAGAATTAGACGTGTTTTAATAGGCTGGAAAGATAATGGTGACTCTTTAGGGGTGAGAAGATGTGAAGGTTGAAAAGTTCATTACGTGATTAAAAAAAGATGGCAGCCAATCCAGTCAGACTATGTGAGTCCTAGTGTGAGTGAGTGAGTATGGAAAATTTTGTGTACATGTTGGTGAGTGAGTGGGCGTGTGAGTGGTTGATTGAGGGAGAGCTAGGGAGCAAGCGGCCAGGGCTCTCCTGGTGCAGCGGCTGGTGCCGCAGCTGCTCAGCTTGGACACTAGCAATTCCAGGAATGCAGAAGCTGAGTGCCATTTTTTTAAAAAACAGCAAAACCCTTCCTGGGAAGAAAGTGCTGGGAGAGACTGACTAAGTGGGGACTCGTGAGCAAGTGACCAGGGCCCTGGTGCAACAGCTGGTGCTATAGCTTTTCTGCTTGGTCTCTGGCTCTTCCCAGGTTGCAGAAGCTGAGCACTATTTTTTCTTAAAGCAGACAAAAGTTTTTTTGTGAAGAAGCAGCGGGAAGAGACTAACACCCCAGGCTCTGCCTCAGCACTGTGCAGGAGAGACTGCTAGCTCCAGGCTTTGCCTCACCACTTCAGTGCCTGGCTGAGCACTGGCAGCAGGGGCTGCAGAGGAAGCCCAGAGGCAGAGACTTACCAAAAAGGACAAGATAGACACCCGCCACTATCTTGAAGGTGGGGCAGGAAAGTGCTCCAATTTGCTCACCACAGAGCAACAGACACAATCTCTGTGACTGGCGGATCACCTACTCAAGGGTTGGTCGTGACCCAGAGGGAATATCCTGAAAGTACAAATTTTGGAGTGATCCCATGAGTGTTGAGTTCTAGGTGCCCCACCCTCTACCTTGATCCAGCTGTGGTACAAAGGGTGTGACCAGAAAAGGACTACAAAGAGATCAGTGGTGAGTACAGGGCTGACCCAAACCCCCTTTTCCCCAGCAATCCCCTGAACGTCAGACCCACACAGATGGATCACAGCTGAGAGGGACAAACTCAGGCAGAGCCTGGGCATCAGTCAATAGGAGGATGCCATTCCAGGATAGGCCTGGCTGGGGCACATCCCGCCAGTACACACCTGGGGAAGAGACAATTCTACACCTCCCACTAGAGGAGATCTCCCTGACCATACAAGGGTGGAAGCGAGGACTGCAGTCCCACCCACCTCAACTCCTCGTTTCCTGTTCTGGACACTGGGGAGAGAGTAAAAGAGAAGAGTGCAGGAGAGCTAACTGGAGGAACAATTACAGAGCCTGCCACAAGAGGGCAGGGTTTTTTTGCTTGTTTTGTTTTTGTTTTTTTAATTTTTAAAATTTTTTTGCCTGTTAGTTCATCTATTTTTAAAATATTTTTCCTTTGTGCATGAATGTGTATGTGAGAGTTTGATCTGGATCCCCCCACCCCTTTTTTTCTTTTCTTTTTCTTTCTTCTTTAGTTTGTTGTTTTCTGTTTATGTGTGTATGTGAATGATTGAGTGCTCATCTTTCAATTTTTCAGTTGTTGTTGGTTTGTTTTTGCTCTTTTGTTCTTCTGTTTATTTTTATTTTATGCTTTTTAGTTTAAGGTGTGTGTCAATATATGTGTGAGGGTTTACCTGAATCACTTTTTTTTTTTCTTTTCCTCTGGTCTTTCTGTTTTTCTCCTCTATATACTTTGTGCTACACATATGTGTGTGTGTTTAGTTTTCTTGGTTTTTTTT
>CAUYQG010105117.1:0-31775 GCA_963574415.1 Tarsius wallacei | reverse complement strand
CCCCCCCCCCCCCCCCCCCCCCCCCCCCCCCCCCCCCCCCCCCCCCCCCCCCCCCCGGTGAGGGAACAGTCAAGGGACCTCCAGGCGCCAACGTCTGATGCCTGTAGCCTTCAATGCATTAACATACTAAAGCAATCTGTTAATCGGACCAGATGGGTGACAACCTGAATTAATCCTAGAGAGTTGTGCAAGTTGACCAAATAAGTTAAGTCTGTTCATTGAATCAGCATGCAACTCTTACCTGAGTCACCCCGTCTCATCTGTGTGCTTTTGTCTTCGGGTCAGTTCTATCTGTATTGAGAAATATCCTGAAGTTTAGAGGACGAGGTACTGCAACATGCAAATGTCAGGTTCTCGTTTTTTCAAGAGAGCAAGAGTTGTTGTTCATTATGCTTATTTTGTCTTTGTATTTATACGAGTCACTTTTTGATGTTTATGCTAGGGTTGTCCTTCAATTTCTTAGGGGATGAGGTGAGAGAAGATTGTTAGTGTTTTTCCTTGAGATGTATTTTGTGGGCAACCTCTTTGGGTCCCCTCCCACTATGGGAGCTTTTCTGTCCTCTCAATAAACCCTGCTTAAAAAAAGAATGTATTTTGTGTACTGACTACTGGATGTGTAGGGAAGAGGAAAGGAAGAATAGATCATTCATTATTTAGTAAACCAAAAGTCTACAGGAAAGAATTTGAAGTTGCAAGAGGATTCTTGAAAGGGGAAATAAATCAGAGATTCCCGGCAGACACATTAAACTTAGGAGAAGTTACTCGAGTCACTAGAAAACAAAGTGATAGAGACATCTCAGGGCTTAGTGGGGAAGCATTCCGTGCCATTTGAGAATAGAGAAAGGCGTCATCAATTTCATATCCAACCCACTCGTGTAACCACTCTAACCTGCTTAGAGTACAGGGGCTGTGTTAGTCATCAAGAACTCACAGGGACCTTAGAACAGGGAAAAACAGTGTTATTGGCTGTGTACGAATAACTTACAAGTGGCCATGTACCAATAACTTAAAATAATTCACAACGAAAGCTTGTAAATTATCTCATGTATGTTTCAGGAAAACAAAAATAAAAACAAAGCAAGCAAGGAAACAGACAAAATACTATTCATTTATTTTATCACTGTTATCCTCATTTTAAATATCTAGAACCTAGGAGGTTAATTTACTTGTCCAAGCTTTCATACTGTAAGTAACAAAGATAGACTTTTCACCCAAGTGGAGGAATGTCCTACCCTAGGCTGGAGAAATTGTTAATAATCATTTTTCTACCTTTCGTGGTGACCCTCTAAATATGGCTTTCCAAGAACTAGAGTAAAGGATCTTCCCATAAAAGCTATCTGCTGTCTTTTACTATTTTACTAATGCCCACCTCCTGGCACATAAACAGAAAGTTAGGAAGATGATGAGTCACCAAACGCAAATGATCAGGGAAGGTTTTTATAATAGGATAAGAGGAAAGAAGTAGGATCTTTTTAGTGCCAAGAATTCTAGGTTTATAGAGTGTTAGAGACAGGAGTTACCCCTAGTGCAATGTTCTAATTCAGGATCATTATATTTTGCTGGGATCAAAGGCTCTCAAATGACAATTTATAATTACATCAATGAACATTTATAATTTATGCCTCTATTTATAGGGAGTTATCACAAGGCTAAAATATCCACTCTGATCTTATAGCTGACATGTTGAAAAATCAAAACACATCAGCTTCTGCCATGAATAATCTCTGTTTAAACAGTAAAGCAAATAACCTTTGATTAGTATGGCTGACATTAATTTAGACATCACACTTCTGTCAGTGTTTAGCTGTACAGACAGTTACAGATGCATCAAACATGTCTCTTTAAATAAAACAAGGAATTTAGCTAAATCTTGAAAGTTAAAATTGAATTAACTGAATCCAAAACAGACTTCTGATCTGTTGTTCCCCAGCTCACAAGCTATCTAGAAAATCCTAAACTTGTAAGTCTAAGATCCCTGTAAACAGGAAACCTAAAAAAATCAGTGGCTTCTCACAACCTAAAATCTACCCAAACTATCTGAAAAAAATTCATGGATTAGTAATAATAGCTAACATTTGTTAATTTCTCACTGTGTGCAAATTGATGTATTAAGCCCTTTCTCTTCATCAGGTCAACTAATTCTCATGCTTTGCTGATAAATTAAACATCTAATATATAGCTTAACAATTGAATTGAGTTTGAAATGGATAAGGAAACTGTGGAAGTTTTCATACTGAGCTGGTGGTAGGGAAGAGTGAGAGACCTGACTTTGCTGCCTCTTAAGACCATGATGGTAGATCTGCTATAAGACAAATCCCTGATTGCCAAGTATTGGGGGACTGTGGAGACCCAGATCTCCTTCACACAAACAACCTCTTTTTTTTGTGGGGGGAGACATTTGTTTCTTGAGGATAAAGATTCTGCCTTTCTTCTTAATATTTCAAATATCAGTATAGTCTCTGGTTCATATTAACACTCAGTAAATAGTTGTTGAGAATGTAAATGATTTGTTTTTGAGGCTCACCAGATTGTTATTTTCAGCTTTCCTTCCATTTACAAATCTGATTACAAAGTAAACTATCATCAGAGTAAACAGACAGCCTACCGAATGGGAGAACATATTTACAAACTATGCATCTAACAAAGGACTAATGTTCAGAATCTATAAGGAATTTAAATCAAAATTTAAAAGAAAATGACCCTGTTTAAAAAGTGGGCAAAGGACATGAACAGACACTTTTCAAAGGAAGACATACAGGCAGTCAACAAATATATGAAAAATGTTCAACATCATTAATCATTGAAAATATTGATAAGCATTGATAATATTGCTGGGGCAATATTGTGCAGTCGCAGAATATGTAGGCTAAAAAAATAGGTGGACTGAGTTCAAAACCTTATTCTTTTATCTTCTCCCTCCATGGTGCTGAAGAAGTTGCTCAATTTTGACTCAAGCCCTTCACCTCATCTCAGAATGGGTGTGATAGCAGAGTTGTTATATCACAGAGTTTTTCAGAGACTTAAATGAGATAGCATATATAATGTACTCAGAGAAGTGCTTAATAAAAATGAGCTGAGATTAAGTGTAGAGATTAAGTGGGTGTAGATCTTTCTACATAGATCAAATTTTTTTAGTATTTTTTTGTGTATATCTTGTAGTTATTTTTACTTATCTTATTTTAGATCTGGGGGTACAAGTGCAGTTTGGTACATGGATATACTGTATGATGGTGTGGTTTGGGCTTCTACTGAATCCGTCAACCAAACAATGAACATAGAAACCCATAGGTAGTTTTTCAAACTTTGTCCTCCTTCCACACTGCCCCCTTTTGGAGTTCCCAGCGTCTACTGTTTTCATCTTTATATCCATGTTCATCCAATATTTAGCTTTCACTTATAAGTGAAAAAATTATTTGATTTTCTGTTTCTGCATTAATTCACGTAGTGAATTAATAGTGGCTTCCAGCTGTATCCATGTTGCTGCAAAGGATATAATTTTGTTCTTTTTTTATGGCTGTGTAGAGTGATGAATATGTACCCCATTTTCTTTATCCAGTCCACTGGTGAGGGGCACCTGGGTTGATTCCATGATTTTGCTATTGTGAATAGTGCTGCAATAAACATACGAGTGCAGATGTCTTGGTAGAATGATTTCTTTTCCTTTGAGTACATGCCCAGTAATGGGATTGCGGATCAAATGGTAGACTTAGTTTTAGTTCTTTGAGAAATCTCCAAACTGCTTTCCACAGAGCCTTAACTCTAGGTTATGCCCAATTTTTCTGCAAGCCTAGAGTGCTCTAAGCATAAAGTCCACTAACATTTAAAATTAAATATATTAATTAGTTATTAGTTAATTAAAAAATAAAGGCATAAACCATTTAGGTGTGTTTGAAGACATGGAACTTTTTATTTATAATATTTTTAAAAGGGCTTCTTACCTATCAGCTTTTATTATAAATATTTTGCTATAATTTTTCATCTGAATGTTAAACTTTAAATACTAGACAGAAGAAAAAGAATGTAGTATCTAAACTTAGTGTCCTGTAAAAATACAGCAGAAAGAGCGAGACAAAGTGATTAAAACTATTATTTGTCTATATACCTGCTATGTGCCATGTTTTACTGGGAAATGAAAAACAACAAAACAAAACAAAACTGGTTACTTGCTTTTTTTTTGGCAGTAAATTTTTATTATTATTATAGGGATTTGGGGTACAAGTCAGGATTAGTTGTACGAGTAGGCTGTGTGCAGGTGAAGTTTGGGCCTTCCCTGGTTTAGGACCAGGTAGGTACCCTTTGTGTTGTTACGTGGCCGCCCCCCTTCCCTGGCCGTGTACCACAGCTGTCAACCCCTCCCCAGCACATGTTTCACTCATAAATGGGACCTCAACATGAGGCAGTGATTTTATTTTATTTTATTTTATTTTTTTGAGTTGGAGTCTCACTCTGTCACCCAGGCTGGAGTGCAGTGGCCGCTCCTGGCTACCGCAGCCTCGACACGCTGGGCTCTGGAGATCTTTCCGCCTCAGCCTTCCGAGTAGCTGGAACTACAGGCACGCGCTACCACACCCGACTAATTTTTTTTTTTATTTATTGTAGAGATGAGGTCTCGCTTGCCCAGGTGGGTCTCGAACCCGCGGGCTCAGGCAATCCACTCACCTCAGACTCCCAAGGCGCGGGATTACAGGCTGAGCCACCGAGCCCGGCTGGCAGTGATTCTAAATCTGGGTTATATTTCTATAAATATGATCTTAGACGCACTTCAGCCATGGCAAGTGCGTCTTTTTCTTTAAAAACAACAACAACAACAACTGTGGATAGTCTTTATTTTTCTTCTTTGGAATCACAAGTGTGTCAATGAGTGTTACTGAGTACATGTGCATGTGTAAATATCCGTGTAGTTCACAGAAATATTCGGACTGGTCTTTTCATAGACTCATGAAGACCTGGAAAATGTAACATTAGTCATTGGTTTCTTGCTTCCAACACAACTTCAGAACAAGAACCATTTGCTGCTGCGTGTTTGCAAAATGTTAGGCTGAGTGTTTTCAGGCAGGGATAAGGGATCAAGGCTCAGTTTAAGTACCAGTAACTGACAGGAGATATCAATAAGTAACTCACTATATCCCATTAAGCACTCTCTTAAAATAAAGGCATATATATATATATATATATATATATATATATATATATATATATAAAGCTCTAGCAAAACAAAAAAAAGTCCTCAGAGCATGTAGCCTTCTTTGGGAGTTAAGACAAGATGGAAAAAAAAATGCAAAGAAAGGGCAGAATCTGTTGTCAAGGTTATGTAGCTCTCATAGTTGCAATGTAGAATCAGTTCCGTAGGGACTGGAATATTTCAGGGATAAATAAAAGTTCAAACTTTGTGAGTAAAATGAATGTTTGCTATTTCCCACATCGTATCCTATGTATGTTGCTTGCCTTGAACTAATACTTTCATTAAAAATTATTTTAGATCAGATTTAGGGAGCTAATTCAATGACATTTTACTTCAAAATATTCAGGTGAGAAAAACAGACTTTCTTAAGAGACCCTGAAGATTTATGAAGAACTCGAATATTGACACATTAAGAATACATTTTTATTTGAGTCCACTACAAATCTTCCAGCTCTAGTTCTCTTTTGAATGGACGATTTAATAGACATAGACTAAGCTGGGAAGAAAAAGACAAGCTTATGCAATAATTCTCTGGAGAAAAAGAAGACAGCAAGGGTACAGGATAACAGGGTATTTACTTTCAAAATATATGAGCATTGACTCTGAACCTCCAGCAACAAAAACAAGTCCCAAAGAGGAACATCATAACCCAAGTGAAAAAAAAAAAAAAACAATTGCACTGTTGATTAATGTGACAGGATGCGACAGTCTTTTAATGAATTCTACATCGTACCTGTCACAAACAATTGGAATAACATGATATCAGGGCGATACCGTCTGTCTCCACACCAAAGTTTCCAGAACAAGGGATTTTACAGGATTTGATTAGGGATTATCCAGGCAATTCACAGGGAAACTGAAATAAATTGCTGTTTCTATCTAGACACACAGCAGGAGGAACCAGATTCACACATGATTCTGAGAAAGGGAGAAAGATTGGCTCAGAGCCCTAATTTGTATTTGTATTTTACGTCGTTAACAGTAGGCAAGATCACAAAGAGCAGGAAGAGGGTAAGAGTAAGGCAAAATGAAATAAAAAATAAAAACAAAAGTGAGGAAGAATGAGAACATAGTCTTGTATGACTAGTGTTGGGAATATGTATGGAAGAACATGAAGTGAAAGCAACAAGGTTGTTCGGGACTCCATTGCTCCAGTTTCTGAGCATTTTGAGGACATAAAGATCAGGGGAAAATAAAAGTGTTAGAAAACGAAGTCATCCCAAGCCAAGTTCACTAGAGAAAGAACACAGCTATTACTTATATGCTGATGAATAATATTTTCCCCCTAAGAGAACAGAGCAGGCGATTGACCTTCAGTTAAGAATCATCATCAAGAAGCAAGGACAAATGAGTAGACCGGAGATGGCTAAGAGCTGAAGAGCTGGTGGGTTAAGAACTAAATCCTCCCTCTGAGAGTTCCCCGTTCGTTTTTCTCCATCATAAATGCTTTCCTAAACAGTCTATCAATAGCTTACCTCAGATCCCTGGTCAGCTCAGTCTTTCTT
Source organism: Tarsius wallacei (assembly GCA_963574415.1). Lineage (NCBI taxonomy): Eukaryota > Metazoa > Chordata > Mammalia > Primates > Tarsiidae > Tarsius > Tarsius wallacei. The sequence goes on along the minus strand of CAUYQG010105117.1, from coordinate 25,088 downwards.
TGATACGTTCAGATGAAATAATGAATGGGACCAACCCACGACGTAACGCCTTTGATCCATCCTGAATCTAGTTCCACCTGCCACCTCAAACAACCCAAAAGAAACTCTGTGGTTCATGGTCCATCCTCTTGACTTGTGACCAGGCAAGGCAGAACACGCAAATAATAGAAGAGACGAAAGAAAGTGATAGAGGGTGAGTGGGAGAAGCAGATGGAAGCAATGATTTATATTTTGGTACTATTTCATGTTTCAAATGGGTTTTACTTATTAATGAAAGTCAAAGGAGTAGGCACATTACATGGCACTATGATTTTGGAAACGCAATTTTATGCTGTATCTGGTTCTCTCTTTTTACTTTAGATTCGGGGTGTACATATTCATATTCGTTACATGGACATTTTGTGTAGTGGTGGGGACTGGCTCTCAGGTGGTCCATTTCCTAGATAGTGAACATTGTACCCTGTAGGTAGTTTCTGAGCCTTAATCCCCCTCTCCTTTCCGCCCTTATTGATGTCTTCAATGTCCATTATTTTCATCTTTGTGAACATTTAGCTCCCACATATGATTGAGAACATGCAGTGTTTGGGTTTCTGTTTCTGAGTTGATTTACTTAGGATGACAGTCTCTAGCTCCAATCAAGTTGCTCAAAGGACATGATTTCTTTATTTTTAAAGCATTTTTTATTTTAAAGATGTGGGTACCATTCAGGGTTAGGTATACAAATGTTCATTATGCAGGTGCCCTTGTTGATAAGGTGTGCCCCTCGCTCCCCTGGCAGTTTCGCACTACTACCAATTCCACCCCCACCTCCCCTGGAAGTTTCCCACTACTGCCAATCCCTTTGTTATGGTATTATGATAATTGTTCAAGGTCTGCTTATAAATGAGAACACCTGATGCTCAGTTCTTTGTTTCTGTGATAGATTTCATTATTTTATATGGATGCATAGTATTTCATGATATGCATATATAGTACATTTTCATTATCCACTGATCAGTTGAGGGGCATTTAAGTTGATTCCACATCTTTGCAAGTGTGAATTGTGCTGCGATGAATATGAAGGTGCAGGTGTCTTTTTATATAATAACGTATGTTTCTTAGAGAAGATAATTAGTAGTGGATTACTGGATCAAGTGGTAGATCTACTTTTAGTTCTTTAAGTAATCTCCCATACTGGTGTCCATAGAGGTCATACTAATTTACCCTCCCACCAACCGTGTATAAGAGTTCCCTTTTCTCCACATTCACACCAGCATCTATTGTCTTTTTATTTTTTAATGATGGCCATTCTGACCAGTAAAAGGTGGTATCTCATTGTGATTTTAATTTCTATTTCCCTGATGATGAGTAATGTTGAGCATTTTTTTCATATGTTTATTGGCCATGTGCATATTTTCTTCTGAAATATATCTATTCATGTCATTAGCCCACATTTTAATGAGGTTTAATCATTTTTTTCCTTACTGGTTTGTTTGAGTTCTTTGTAGATTCTAGACATTAACCCTTTGACAGATGTATAGTTTGCAAATATCTTCTCCCACTCTGTAATTTGCCTCTTTGCTCTGCTGATTATTCATTTTGCTGTGCAGAAGCTTTTCAGTTTAATGAAGTCCCACTTATTTATATTTGTTTTAGGTTGCATTTGCTTTTGGGTATTAGCCATAAACTCTTTGCCTAGTCTGATGTCCATAGGAGTTTTTCCTATGTTTCCTCTAGGTTTTGTATGATTTCAGGTCTGACATTCAAATCTTTAATCCATCTTGAGTTAACTTTTGTATATGAGGAGAGAGATAGGGATCAAGTTTCATTTTTTTGCATGTAGCTAGCTATCCAATTTTTCCAGCCCAATTTGTTGAATAGGGTGTCCTTTCCTCAGTGTATGTTTTTGTCTGCTTTGTCAAAGATCAGTCAGTTGTAGGTATGTGGATTTATTTCTGGATTCTCTCTTCTATTCAATTGGTCCACATGTCTGCTCTTGTATCAGTACCTTGCTGTTTTGGTTACTATAGCCTTGCAGTATCATGTGAAGTCAGGTTGTGTGATTCCTCCAGCTTTGTTCTTTTTGCTTAGAATTGCTTTGGCTATTCTGGGTCTTTTTTAATTCCATAAAGATTTTAGAATTGTTCTTTCTAATTATGTGAAAAATGATATTGGTAATTTGATAGTGATTGCATCAAATCTATAGATTATTTCAGGCCCCACTACTGTTCAACATAATACTGGAAGTCCTAGCCAGATCAATCAGGCAAGACAAAGAAATAAAGGGCATTCAAATTGGAAAAGAAGAAATCATACTGTCTCTGTATGCCAACAATATGATCTGATGCCTAGAGAACCCTAAAGACCTTTTCAAAAGACTCCTGGACTCGAATGAATTTGGTAAAGTTTCAGGATACAAAATCAACACACACAAATCAGTAGCACTGCTGTGTGCCAATAGTGTCCAAGCTGAAGATCAAATCAAGAACACAATTCTATTTACAATAGCAACCAAAAAGCTAAAATACCTAGGAATAGATTACCCAAGGTGGCGAACAATTTCTACAAGAAGAACTGAAAAACACTGATGAGTAAAATTGCAGAGGACACAAACAAATGGAGAAACATCCATGCTCATGGATTGGAAGAATCAACATTATTAAAATGACCACTTGTGTCTTTTTAATACTTCACCCATTGATCTTGATGACCTCAATGGTAATCTTGAGTCTTTACCAATTATCTAACAGTTGGCCTAAAGAGACTGAGTGTTTTCTCATCCATTTATTGAAAATCTACAATGATATAAATTTTGATATAGACTATGTATAATCTATAAGGTAGATGAATAAAAGTCACAGAAATCTTTAAATAATGCAACCCTATGTATGCTCATCATTAGCACTATGTTCTAAAGGTCTAAAATGTGTATAGTCAAGGAATTCTTCTCATATTTAATTTAAATACTACCTTATACTCCAAGACAGCCTTTCTGTGCATAGATATTTGGTGATAACCCTTTGGCATTGCTTGTTTTAAATTGCTGATATGAACTGTCACAGTAACCCTTGGGTTTCTACTCTGAGAGATTCTGTGCTCCAAAAATCTGCTCAGCCACTTAGTTTTTTCTGGGGTCTTCATAGAGTTTCTGGGTCCTATAGCCAATCCCTATAGCAGCAGTTTTCTTTTACCAACATTCCCTTTCTAACTAGAGGGCATACAATCAGAAGCAATGGAGTTTAATATAGAAGTCAAGGAAAACTGAATATATATTCAGTGTAGCATTTTAGAAAAAGCTATGGATTGGGAATCAAAGACTCGTTTTCCAGTTTCAACAGGTTGTGTAGGTGTATAACATTGGGAATACTACTTAACTTTTTGAGTCTATGTTTTATAAACTGAAGTCCAATGTTTTGGTTGTAATTTTCAATTGCTTGAGAATTCTCTGAAGTGCTTACTAAAATACAGATTTCTGAGACCTGTACTCAGATATTTTGTCCACTTGCTCTTAAATAGGGTTCAGGAGTATGGGTCCTGTGTCATGTTCAAATGGAAGGATTTCTTGTTCTCACATTGTCTACAGACTTGTCCTGAATCACAAGATCCACATAGGAGTCGGTCACCTCACAGCTCAAGAATTGTTCCTGGTTCTATATCATTGATTACCACGCTAATCCTCAGAGGCCTTCGTTTTGAAATATCTGACCGATTTTATTTATTTATTTATTATTTATTTATTTATTTATTTATTTTTTGAGTTGAAGTCTCACTCTGTCGCCCAGGCTAGAGGGCAGTGGCACGCTCCCGGCCACCACAGCCCCGACCTGCTGGGCTCTCCGGTGATCCTTCCAGCCAAGTAGCTGGAACTACAGGCACGCGCTACCACGCCCGGCTAATTTTTGATTTATTGTAGAGATGAGGTTTCGCCAATTGCCCAGGCGGGTCTTGAACCCGCGAGTTCAGGCAATCCACTCACCTCGGTCTCCCAAAGCGCGGGATTACAGGCTGAGCCACCGAGCCTGGCCATCTGACCGATTTAATTGAACACAATTTTATAATCATCTTCTCCATTCTTTTTATCATATACTTTATTGCTAAGAAACTGCGATACTACTGCTTCTTTGATGCGTAATGCCCCTTTTAATATCATATTCATATTAAAGATTTGTTCGTAGCTCAGCAAACTACCCTTACTATACCTTCCTAGACTTACTGTGGTTACTCAAAATGAAAAAAACTTGGAGTAGATAAGAGAGGATGAGGGAGAGAGAGATCAGAGAAATAGTTTGAGGAGAAGGTATGGAATATTTAATGGGAAAACATATTAGTAAAATCAGATATCTGTTTTGCAAGCAAATCTTTCAATTTTGAAACATAATTTTAAGAATCTATATCCAAACACATTCCAGTGACCTCAGGATCATTTACAATTTGTCAAAGATTTAAGAACAAAAAAAGAAATATAAGGTTCCCTGGAGGGTATTGTGCTTGAGTTGTAATGCATCTTAATTTCCTGTATGATGTAAATTTTAATAAGATGAAGTTTTTTTTAGATTGATACCTGAACTGTGCATAGAACCAACTGATATATTAGAAAAAAAAAACTCAAGCTTTAACACACTGTAAATTGAAAATATGCTTCAAATCAAAAGCCATCTAAACCTTGCCAGAGTTTTACTGAATTTTTCTTTTAGATTAATTAACCCATGTACCCTAAGATTCGGATATCCTGAGAATTATAACATGTATTTAAAAGATCTGAGTGTTAAATCATTCTCTGCCCAAACTCTGGAAACATTTTGAATAGATACAATTTTTAAATGTTTTATCTTCGAATACCACTGTGACAAAGAGTGTTCATAATGTTTTGATGACGAGGTAGAGAAAAAATTTAACTCCAAAAAATGAATTCAGGAAATAGAGTAATTAAGCAAAACATATGGCACGACATAATATTACTGGCAGTCATCCTACATCAATTTTGAAGTTAAGTAAAGGCAAAGAAAGTGAAACAGCTCTGCTATAAAAAGAAAAAAAAAGTTTTTAAGAACTTAGAGACTGAATTTTGTAGCTCTGTGTAATGGAAACCTCTTCTGTACCAATATCCTCATGGTTCCAAGGTTACTAAACAAAAACTAAAATACTCTTTGCCTCTTTTGTGTCCAAGAGTGACACGTTGGGAGTTCTGAAGTAATGGGTGAGTAAAGCTTGTTTCACACAGGGAATGTGTAAGGACAGAGGGTTGGGAGAAACTGTTGCCATATAGGACAAGTGAAATTATGTGTGGCTACCCCAGTGATCAAATGGCATCTGACACCGGCAGGCTGACAGTGGACATGGAGCCAGGGTGGCAAAAGGCATAGTATAAGTCAGAAAGAACTTTCAAGAATTAAAAGGAAAAGTAAAATTTAAATACCTGTGTGGGCAATGTTGTAGAAACACAAGTACTTTTATATGGTTCTGTAGGAAAAGTAATTTTATCTTTTAGAAGACAATTTGTAATTTGCATCAAGAGATAACTCGACCCTAAATTTCTTTTGGAAGCTGTAGCGATTCGATAATAATGTTATATGAATAGATTCAATTGTAAGATTAAAGGGATGCTTGCAATCTGGAAAAATATAAATAATCTGAGTTTCTAAAAAGAGATGGCATTTTAGAGCAACTGTGGTACTTTTATGCAATTATAGACCACAAAATGATTACAATGTTTTAGATGCTTATTTCTTACTTGGCAGGATGTTTATAATATCTTGCTAAGTAGAGTTGAAAAGATGACTTACCAATATAAAGAATATGGTATAGTTTTTTTAATAAAAGAAAAAATATAAATACTATGCCTAGAAAAGTACTCGAAAGAATGTAAGCCAATCTATGTGTTACTATATTATTGTATCTGTTATAAGCTTTATAATGTAATTTATTTATCTGTATCTCATCTATCTCATTAATTAGAATATAAGCTCCATGAGTTCAAAGACTAGGCTTGCCTAGGTTACCACTGTATCCCAAGTGCCCAGTTTGATATACACTAAGCACACAGTAAAAATGTGTTGTTCTATGTAAATGTTTAACAGAACTGTGTTGGACAAATGAATAAGCCAATGATCTTGTTTCTAAAAATAGAAACACACGGCTGGTATGCTGGTGATTTGTTTTATTATTTCTGATGATTTTGTTTTCTATAATGATACATTACATGCTATGAAGAAAAAAATGCATAAGGGTCACGTCAAGAACCAGTTACAGATGGTTAAGTCAAGCTTAAAATTGCAAGTTATAACTCAGATAAAGAGAATTAAGAAGCACCTAGCTAATGGGTTCTAGACGTAACACTATTAAAATCAAAGTTAATTAATGCACAAATAGCAGTATAAAAATAAAGAGAATTTTTTAAATGGCCTAATAATCAGTTATCCTAACAAATCAGCAACATCATTGTTGTTGTCAATGGTTGTTAATATTTCTTTGTTATACAAAATATCAATTTCTAAGTCAATTCCCTTTGTGCATCAAAGCTCATTCTGGAAATTTTACTCTTTCAGATAACTCTGTAATTAACATAATGGTGAAAAGATCTATTGTCCTTGTGAAATTACATTCTAAGGGAGTATTCTAAGAGAGAGAGTTCTGAATTAGTATCTCACCTAAGACAGATCAAAGTGTGCTCAGAAAACAATAGCCAGGATAGTGGGGGGGGGGGTATCAGCAGAAACAGCCAACAGTTGCTATGAGAAGTTACAACAGCAATATCATGTTCTCATGGCTCCCTCCCAAGTAATGAAAATGAGTGAAACCATCACAAACTTTCATGTCACATGAAAAACACTTGGAGGAACTGGGGGTGGTTTAATCTATGAGACTATAAAAACATTCAGAAGAGGCATTTCATCACTTTTCATACGAGGCAGGGCCCACCCCCCAAAAAAAAGGAATTTATTTTTCAAATATTGCGTGTTTATTCTTGCATGTTTAAACTTTAGACACCTTCCAAGTACTCGCTTTTTGATGTAATACACCTATCAAGATGTTTTTTCCACTGCTCAAGAGTTTTGAACTTGTCGATTCTGATGCCTTTTAATATTTCTGCCATTTATTTTGTTTCACCTCTTCCATTTTGGCAGAATGTTTCCCTTTGAGAATTTTATTCATTGGAGAAACAAAAAAAAAGTCAAAAGATCGGGTGAATAAGGAGGGTGAGGCATGGGTCAAAAACTGCTGAACACTCAGCATGGTGTGGGCAGATGCGCTCATAAATCACCCATCATAAAATGCACAAACATGTTGAAAGAACCCCCCCCAAATTCACTGAAGCCAAACATAACCTCTCACACCATTGCTAGTTGGTACACTGATGCCAGTGGGTTCCTACAACACTCACCTAGCTGAGGAAGCCTGTACTACGAAGGGTCTACCCTCTAAAAAATTTTCCACTTTTTTGGGGGGGTTCCACCCTCTGGACACAGCAAACTGACATAAGAATGCCATTTTTGATGTTTTAAAACATATAGCTACAAAGAATAAAATTCAGACTAGCAGCGGGCATCCCCAAAAAATTACCTCCAAATTTTTCCAAAGAATAATTTCTAATAGTGAGAGTTGTCCAGAAATGCGTGTATCCAAGACACTTGCATCTTCACCGAGAATAGAACAATACTGGTATGTATTCCTCAGTAGGTTGAGAGGATGCAAAAAGAGGGGGACAAATGTGATTATCTTCCCTGGGATTCCCTCAGAGGTAGTAGAATATTTGACACCTTGGTTTCCCCACCACTGAGATGTGGCTGCAAAAATCACTCAATGCCAGAACTAGAGAGCGTGTTCTCCCTTCAAGACCCAAACTAAAAGCATATATGTGTATGTGTGTTTGTATCTGTGTATCTATAACTACTTAGTGTAGTTATTAGATTTTACTTAGCCTGTCTGTCTAATGCATGTCCCAAGTAAGAATGCTCCAATATCTCCTTAGTACTACCCAGATAAAAGCTAATGTCATTACCTTTTGGGACGTGTCCTCTACCTACCTCTCTGGCCCCATTTCTTTCTATTCCTCCTCCTTTACAAAACTGGTGACCCTCCAAACATTCTGAAGGTCTGCATCTTGTCAAACCATACTATGTTTTTCTGTTGTGAGGCTTTTACTGCTATTACTTTAACTGCAAGGAAGAATCATGGCTTTCCCAATTTCGCTGGCTAACTCCTAGTTACAGCTGAGGTCTTGGTTTGCATATCACTCACTCCTAAAATCCACACTGACTTCAAAGTCTGGATTCGGAGCTCCTGTAGCAACCTTTACTTTCCCCAGCCTATACCTTGGTGGCTCAGCCTTCTTAATTGCTTTCCTCCCTTACCAAACAATAAATTCTAGGAGGATAAGTATCATGCTTCTCTGTTTAATTTCACATCCCCATTACTTAGCACACAGTGACTCCACATAGCAAGTGCTTGATAAATATGTTATACGAATGGCTGAGGGCTGCTTACAAGGCATGAATCAATGCACTCCTAGAAGTTTGAGTCTCTGCTGTCTTTTTAAACTTCACGCACTAGCACAGAAAGCAATCTACATGATGAACAGGATTGGATTGAACTATTTTCAATAAATGGGCTTTCCTGATTTATTTCTTATGGCCTGGTATTGGTATCCAATGATCAGTCTCTCTCTCTTTCTCTCTCTCTCAAACGATATGCTCTTATCTTCCCACAAACTTCTGCATCTGCGTTGAGAACACAGTACAGACAGGGCATTCACCTGAAATGTTATACTGACAGAACAGTCTGTCACCCTGCATCCACTCTGAATTCACTAATAGATATGCAGGATGTGGTCCATGCAACCATGTGACTCACTTGGGCTATCACTTACCCTTTGAGTACCTTGGGTAATTGGTCGTGTTGACAGAAGCAGCAAACATTTTGTATTAGAGGTTCCAGTGGGTGCATCATGCGTTGATTGCTTTCTCTGACAATTCATTCTGGTTGCCCAGTAATGAGCTCGAGATGAAACTATCACAAATTGGGAGCCCATCAAATCTACACCAAGACAGACAGTTCATTTCTTCTGAGTGGGGAATATTCCACATGGGTGTGTTTTGCCCTCAGTAGCCCAATGCACGTGCACATTTTCTGGCAGGAAGGGGAAAAAAATTATGAGGCAAAAGGGTGCAAAAAATTATGAAGCAAAAAGGGCGATCCTTCAGTATATGAGGATGTTGCATATAAAGTAACAATCTGACACTTCATTAGAAACTACAGTCAAAACTATTTTGCTTTTTTGGGGGTGTGTGTGTGCGCATGGGTATATTTTCTTGTTAAGTTCAGTATTTGCATTAGACTGAATATAATGTATATATGATATTTCCCAAAAAGGAGGCCTGAAAAAAATTTGGAAAAATGAGTAATTAAGAAGGTTGAAGAAGAAGAAAATGCTGTCAATTCAACAATAGGTGCTACAGTTTCAGGGCTTGTGGCGCTTATAATCATTTTCCAAAACCTCACATAACCATTTGGGAGGAAATCACTGAGAAAAAATAGGGCTCAAAGGCACATCCAAAATAAAGACCCCTGTTTTCCAGGACCTTGATGGGAAACTGGATTTCACTACATGTTTTTGCTATGTGTTGCCTTCATTTGCCAATATAAGCAAAAGTTGGTCTGTGTCATTTCCTGATTGGTTGGGAAGTATTTATTCTAGGCATTTTAATAATAAGTTCATGCTTTTGTAGAGTACTTGTTTTTGTTTTTCTCAAAATAATTTGTTTGACCCTTATATCAACCCTGTTTATCTAACCAGAAAATATATATTATTCCCATATTAGCAGTTGAAACTGAGACTTATGACTACAGAGTTCACTCGTGACAAAGTGGAACTAGAATCCATACCGCCTGATCCAGGTCAGTACACCAGCTGTTCATTTTCCCAACAGACACATACAGCAATGAGAGATGTTATATGGATTTATTCGGGCAGTTGTCAAATTGGGAGGATAAACCTTGCTCCATCAAAATAGATACCAATCGTTTGTTCATTTCTACATGTCTTCCCCCAAACAGTGATCACTTTCAGACCATTTCAATGAGACAGAGAGCTGATATATTCATTAATGGGTGAAATGAAAGAACTTCACATTTTTTTTGCAAAATGTATATGGGCTGAGTTCAATACCAGGTGTTTCTCACATGTTAACTTATTTAAGTGTCATGAAAATTCTTGAAAGTAAAAAAATACTACCTTTGATTTTGCTAAGGAAGAAACAGAGACATTTCAAAGAGATTGAGTAACTTGTTCTGATAGCTGGTAGGTGACAGAGATCTATAATGACAAGGACAATCCAACGACACCACATAACCTCCAGTCTACTTACAGTAGCCCTGGCAGAGAGTGCTTTTGCAAACTTCTTGCTTATTACAGATGACTTATTCTTCAGGTGGAAACAATATGGGGAGGCCAAGGTGAAAGGATTGCCTGAGCCTATGGGTTCAAAAACAGCCTGGGAAACTTGACGAGACCTCATCTCTACAATAAATAAAAAACATGAGCTGGGTGTGGTAGCGTGCACCTGTAGTTCCTGCTACTTGGAAGGCTGAGGTGGAAGGATCGCCGGAGCCCAACAGGTCGAGGCTGCGGTGGCCGGGAGTGTGCCACTGCACTCAAGCCTGGGCGAAGGAGAGACTCTGGCTCAAAAAAAGGAGAAACAATATGGCCCTCATCAGTGCTTATGTTTTTGATCAAATAGAACTTGGGGTTATGAGTTACAATTTGTATGACCTTCTCATGCTATGACTTGACAAATATACCTACATATTCTGGGTGTTATTTTCTTTTCTACAAAACGAGTAATTTAAATAAAAACATTTGCAATATCCCTTCTAACTTGTAAGTCATATCGGATGATTCAATTACAACTTCTTGACCTAGAACACATAGGGAAAGCTGAGTGGTCAAGGCGGCATGTGCTCACAATAGCCGATGTCATTCGTATTTAGGGACTAAAGTTCCAACTTGAGACAAATCAAGTCAGCTAGTCAAAGGTTTACCACAAAAGCTGCTAAATAGCCCACAAATTATAACCTAGAAAATATTTGTGTTTTACATATTTCCCTAAGTTGTGTGCACAGCAAAAATCATATTTCAAAACTGTCATTTATAGTTTTTTTTAATTGAAAGCAAAATAGAATAGTATCACCTATGTGGAGACTAATGCCGACATTTTTTTTTTATGTAAATGCCGACATATTAATTTCTATAAACAGAAATTCACATAAGGACAATGTGGCATATCACAACTGGACCATCAGTGCCAAATTGTGGAACCACAGATCCACAGAACAGAAAAATCCAATTGAATAAAGACTTTGACTACTTTAATTCTTTTTTCCTTTCTTATTGAATGAAACCGTACCTGACAGTCAGAGTTTTAGAATGGTCTTTTCTTTATACTACCCGAAACAAAATACGAATCAATTAGGATCATGAATCTCAGAGGAAAAAAAAAGAACATTGTTGCTTATCAGACTCAGTCTCTGCAGATGCAGAAAATAATGTCCAGGGAGATGGAGTAAACTCAAAATGATACAGACTTGGTTCCCAGAAACAAACTGCACACTTCCACTCTCCAAGATTCAAGTCAGTGCCATTTGTGCACTATTTTGTGTGCATAGTCCATATCAGGATCCCAGATCTTTCAATAAAGGCTCTCAAGATTGTCATGACTCCCTCCTACACCGTGTAGGCATAGCCATGTGCAAGGTTTCATGGGGCTTAGAGAGACCAAAGCTTGTAGGACCCAAGCAGAGACTTTAAAACTGCATGGATATAGAGCGGTTTTACACTTTCTGCTCTTGGAATCTGCCGGCACCATGTTAACAAGCCCAGGCTAACCTACTGGTTGATGGGAGAATATTGGCCAAGGTGCCCTTGTCATACCAAGTTGGCAAGCAGTCACTCCCAGAACCCTAGATGACCCACAGATGGCCTACGATGCACGATTCCGGCTGAGACCAGCAGGATACAACTCAGCTGAGCCCCATCCAATGGAACCACACAATAAAGAGCTAAATAAAGCGTTGTTTTTTTAAGCCACTAGATTTTGTGGTGATCATTAAAACAGCACAAAATCCATGCATATAATCCGTGATGGCGCACATCGCTCTAGTTGCCCAGCCGGACATCCTGACTCCTCAACCTCCTTTACCCTACTTCTCTATGTTAAACTGTGCCTCCAGTCGTCCTGCAATTCTACCACTTGGATGACTCATTCTGCCTCATAGATGGACTGCTTCTTTTCCCACAATTCCTCTGCTCGTAGGCTAGCCCATGGCACCATCATCCTTTGCTTGGATCTTTGCAACAGCATCCCATCTAATAGCCCTGTATTTTTTTATTTCCCCAGCTACTTGAAAGGCTGCAGCAGAAGGATTGCCTGAAAGGCAGCCTTGTCTTCGTGGCTGCTAACCTCCAATCCATCCTCCGCTCCATAGCCAAGGGTGCGTTCTACAATTTTCATCTGACAAAAATATCCCCATGTTTAAAAATTTTAATGGCCTTTCCTTATTATTAAAAATACCATTCAGACTTTGTATTATGGTGAGGCAAATACTCTCTCATTTTTCTTCTTTTTAAAAATAAATTTTATTGTGTATATTTAAGGCATACAACATGATGTTAAACGGTACATATGTCGTAAAGTTGTTACTGTAAAGAAGTAAATTAACATACCCATCACCTCCCGCAATTGCCCAGTTTCTGGCAACCAACCCTGTGGCAAGAGCAGTTATAATCTACTCACTTAGTAAAACTCCTGAATACAATACACTGTTATCAACTATAGTCCTCATTAGATCTTTGACTTATTCATTCCACTTATTTGTTACTCCATTTCCTTTGACCTACATCTCCCCATTTTCTTCCCCTGTCCAACTCTGACACTGGTAACTACTGTTTTATTCTGTGTATTTTTGTTAGGAGTCCACATACAAGAAAGATCATGCAATGTCTTCTTTTTGAGTCTGGCTTATTTCACTTCACCTAACGCCCTCCAGGTCTACCCAACCTTTAGCAAAAATTGCAGGAGATACTCTTTTTTTAGTTGGAGTTTCACTTTGTCACCCAGGCTGGAGTGCAGTGGCACACTCATGGCCACCCCAAGATCGACCTGCTGAGCTCCAGAAATCCTTCCCTCTCAGTCTTCCAAGTAGCTGGAGCTACAGGCACATGCTACCACGCCCGGTTAATTTTTTATTTATTGTAGAAGTCTTAGTAAGTTGCCCAGGCTGGTCTGGAATCTGCGGGCTCAGGCAATCCACTCGCCTCGGCCTACTGAAGTGCTGGGATGACAGACTGAGACCCCAAGCCCAGCTGGGATCCTCCTTTTTAAAATTTGGAGGCATTTGGCCACCCAGTCAGAGATAATAATTCCTAAAGTGGTCATGTGAGCAAGTTATCAACAATGGAATGGATGCAGTTTCATGTCAGTTCCTCAAAGGGGAATTGTGTATTGTCTATTTCCTCACAGCTTGGAAATTAGATATGGGTTAGGTGAGCAAACTTAGGTTGTGTGAGAACCACTCTAGGGAATGGGGAGGCACCAGAAAGAAGGAACTTGGTATCGGAATGATTTGGTAGACCAGTGCTCCTTACCCAGAGTAGGCCATTTTCCTTCCTCTGTGTGGTTACACAAGAAAACCCTAAACTTCCTTCCTGTTAACAACTCTGTGAGTAAAGTCTCTGTTTACAGTATCTGAGTATCTGATCCTGTAATCTAGTTCACATAGACTACTTCCACAGATCATTGGAGGACGGCCACTGGAACTTTCCGCGTCCCACTTTTTTCAAATGTCTTCTTCACTCTAAAACTGCAGTAACCTGCTATTTACATTTTAGAATATCAACCAGACCTTCTACTTAAGCCTTTTCCCTGGGTCAATGCTTTTCCATTTTTGTTCTTTCTCTCCACTTGGCTAAATGCTACTCAGTCTTAGGCCTAAGCTTCAATAATATTTCTTCCATAAAACCTTGGAAATATATATTTAAAACAAACAATAATTATTTCTGAGTAATGGAACTACAAGTACTATTATTTTTAATTTGTAGATTTCAATAGTTTCCAAAGTCTCTAGAGTGTGCATATGCTAGTTTTATAGTTGTTAACCACGATATAACAAAATATTTTTTTTCTAAACTATATATTGAATATAAAAGTTTATTTATAATTTTGATTTATATATAACAAGGAATATAACCATGACTGGATAAGATATATTTCTACCTACTAGTTAGGACAATTATTATATGCCCATATCATATTTCCTTGTTAGTAGCAAGGAAATATGAAACGCTGAAATTGGTCAATTTTAGTGACAGATAAAGAAAATCAATATGGGAATCTCATATTGTCCTCTCTCCAAGACAAATGCATATGTAAAAAGAGACACACTGAGGATGAGGGGCGTGGGTTATATATCTTCCCTTGGGGTTTGTTTGCAAAGATTTTTTTTTTGTCCTGTCTTTCATATAAGTTTGTATAAAAACTTTAAGGATTAAGGCTGGTTTGCAACTGCAATTTTACTTTCTGGAGAGATTGGTAGAAACTTATGATCTAGTCTCAAAAGACATTTGCATAGGATTGAATTTTATGTTCTAAAAATAAAAACTACCTCCATTTCTCTTAGCCTCCAGAATAAAGTTGTAAATGTGCAGGCCATGCAGATTCAAGAAAGCAAAGCCTCTATTGGAAATATTAGCTCCTCACACATCAGCCAAACTGTAGCTCAGACGTGTTGATTTCTCTGTCAGAAGCTGGAAGATACTCTCTATTTTTTTCCCCTTTGCCCTTGAAATAGTTAGGTTGATTTGATTGATTTAGGTTGGTGTGCATTCAGTAACGGATTTCTCATTGCTAAACTCATTCTTCAGGGAGGTAATGTTTCAATGCATGGGGATCAAAGGCAGTCTCTCTGAAAGTCGTCAGTTTAATGAGGGCTGGTCATTCATTCTGATGAGTTTTCCTCATCTTCTCCTGGAATGAGGACAAATGTCATAGATACATCATATATAAAGAAAGGTTGGACTAAGGCAGTGGCAGGAATTAATTTAATCTCCTGTTCTAGCTTCAACTACCTACATCATTCAAATGAAAAACAGAAACACAAAATTAATAGCTTGACGTACTTTTGTATTTAACCTTGAAATATGGCTAGGCAGTTTAAACCAATTTGACACATAAATTCAATCAGTATAAAGAATCCATTAGTGATTGAGACCAATTTATTAACCAAAGAAATGTAAACTCAGTGTCATTTGCATCAGACATCCTATAGTTATAATTTAGTTGAAGAGCATGAACAGATTTAGCAACGAGGATGAAAACTTTGGGGGAGGATGTATTAAAAGTACAGTTTAAAATATTAATTATCAACTTATTTCCAACCACTGGTTGTGGATTCAGATAGATTGCAGACAATTCATTATTAGTACACTGAGAGCTAAAGGGAAGAATTATACCAATATATTTCTTCTGAACTCTTTTATTTGTGTTA
The DNA here is from genome assembly GCA_963574415.1 of Tarsius wallacei. Classification (NCBI taxonomy): domain Eukaryota; kingdom Metazoa; phylum Chordata; class Mammalia; order Primates; family Tarsiidae; genus Tarsius; species Tarsius wallacei. The sequence goes on along the minus strand of CAUYQG010105117.1, from coordinate 9,572 downwards.
AAACCTTGCAATATTCTACCACCAACATAGAAAGAAATGTTATTTATCATATATGAAATTCCTACTAAAGCTCTTTGTTGAACAGACGATTTTCAGTAAAATAAACTATTTCTATGTTAGAAGTCAGAAGGTATGATCAAAGCTGCCTTGTTGAATTTTCCCTTACAACATATCAAATACAATTGAATTAACATATAACAGAATAAAACATACGTTTGAGGTTAGGAAGGAAGTTGTACATTTAATTAAACTGCACATGCCATATTTCATCTGTCTTTATAAAAACTATCTTTTTATAATTTTGCCTATGTTTAAATGCCTCTTACTTTTAGAAGCAGCTTGTTTTATACTTGGCCAACTTTGTCTTTTCTTTTTATCAAGTTATAACATTATTTACGAGCTACCTCACTTGAAACTCCAAGAGGTGGCAGAACTTTATAAAAAAAGGATAAATATTGAAATTATTAGAAGAGGATATAGATTAAGTCATTTTACTCAGGACTAAACCTAATAAATGCAGAACAAAGTTTGGAACAGGGGTTCATAAATTATTGCTCATTAACAGTTTGTTTTCATACATCAAAAATGACTTTTGCATTTTTAAATTGTTGACAATAGATCAAAAGAAAAATGAGGGGCAAACTCTTTGGGTCCCTTCGCACTGTGGAAGCTTTTCAGTCCTCTTAATAAATCCTGCTTTCTCAGAAAAAAAAAATGATATTTTGTGATGCATGAAAACCGATGAAGTTGACATTTCAATGTTCTTAAAAACTTTAAAAATTGATGAAATTAAAGAAGACACAAATAAATGGAAAGCTGTCCTGTGTTCATGGATCTGAAGAGTTAATATTGTTAAAATATCCCCACTCCTAAAACATCTACAGATTCAATGCAATCCCTGTCAAAATTCCAAAGACATTTTTACAGAAATAGACAAAAAGCAATGATAAAATTCATATGGAACCACAAAAGACCCTGAATAGCCCAAACAATCTTGAGCAAACAAAAAAGTTGGAAGCATTATACTACCTGACTTTAAAATATACCACCAAGCTATAGTGATCCAAATGACATTGTCATAAAAATAAACCTACAGACAGGTAGAACAGAAGAGAAAGCCCAGAAATAAATTTACGCATTTATAGGTTATTGATTTTGACAAATGTGCTAACAGCACATAATGTAAAGAAGACTATTTCTTCAATAAATGGTATTAGGAAAACTAAATATCTACATACAAAAGAATAAAATTAGACCATCTTACATCGTTTACAAAAATCAACCCAAATGGATTAAGGACATAAATGAAACATATTAAACAGTAAAACTAATAATATAAAACAAGGAAAAAGCTCCATAAAATTGGCCTGAACTTTTTTTTTGGATGTGACTCCCAAGGGTAAAGAAAGGCAACAAGAGCTAACACAGGCTTAGTAAATTATATCAAGCTAAGAAAGTTTTGCACAACCAAGAAAATAGTCAAGAGAGTGAAGAGAAAACGGGAGAAAATATTCGCAAACTACATAACTGATAAGGAGTTAATATAGAAAATATATACAAGTAAAAACTCAATTCAACAGCAAAAAAATCAAACAACCTGTTTTTTTTTTAATTAATGGGCAAAACACCTGAATAGAAATTTCTTAAAAGAAGACATACAAATGGCCAACAGGTACATACAAATGCTCAACATAACTACCTCTCAGGGAAATGCAAATCAAAACCATGATGAGATATCATTTCATACCTATTGGCATGATCAGTGCAACAACAATTAAAATAAAAAGTGTTAGAGAGGGTGTGGAGAAAAGGGAACACTTGCACACTGTTGGTGGGAATGTAAATTAACACAGTCATTATGGAAAGTGATATTGAGATTTCTCAAAATATTAAAAACAGAACTAACCTTCGACCCATCAATCCAATTGCTAGGTATTATTCAAAGAAAATTAAATCAATATATTGAAGAGATGTCTGCATTCATGTGTTCGTTGCACATTATTGACAACAATCAGATACTGAATCAAACTAAGTGCTCACCAGTGGAAGAACGGATAAAGGAAATGCGGTATATGTACAGTGGAATACAATTCAGCCCCAAAAGAAGGAAATCCTGTCATTTGTGACAAAATGGAAGAACCTGGAGGATGTTATATTAAGTGAAATACACCAAGCACAAAAAGACAGATACCTCATGCTCACTCTTATATGTGGAGTCTAAAAATGTTGCATGCATAGAAATAGAGGGTATGATGGTGGCTACTATGGGCTAGGAGAAGGAAGCCTAGGGAGTTGCTGATCAAAGAATAAAAAAATAAGTTCAATCAGGAGTTAATATAGAGTAAGTTCAAGAGACCTATTGTATAACATGGTGACTATATTCAACAAGGTAATGTCTTCTTGAAAAACTGCCAAAAGAGCATATTAAATGTCGGTACCACAAAAAACAATAAGTGTGTGAGATAATACATATGTTATGCACAATGCATACATATTTCAAAACATTATGCAGTACACAATAAAGATCTATAATTTATATTTGTCAATTACAACGAGTTGATTAAAAATACAAATTTCTGTGTCTGTAAATAAAGTTTTACTGTAACATACATTTGTTTACATATTGCCTATGCTTGCTACCACACTGCAATGACAGGTGAGCCGTCGTTGTAGAGATGTCTAGCTCTTTACAGAAGAAGGTTGTAGACATTTAGTCTAGAGAATTGTTGTCCAGTAGAAATATAACATAAAGTTCATAAGCATTTTAATATGTTTAATGGCTAATTAAAAATTGTAAAAAGAAACAAGTAAAAGTAATTAAAATAATAGATCTTATTTAATTCAAAATACCACAAACATTATCATCTCAACATGTGATCAATATAAAAACTATAAATATTTTATACTATTTGCATGAAATATTCAAAATTTAGTGTGTATTTTACATTTCCAGTTCCTCTCAGTTCAGAGTAGCCATGTTTTAATTGCTTAAGTTCACCTGTGGCTAGCAGCTACCATAATGAACATCGTATGTCTACACGATGCGTCTTCTCATGTTCAGTTAAGTCTCTAGGCACCACAGAATACATTTATATTTTACTGAGTTCATGTTTACTGCCCTGTTCTCTTTGATTTCCCTCCTTTTCTGCTGAATGAAGGCCTGGTTCGAGAGTGGTTAACTGGAGTTGGGTGTCTCAGTGATCAGCATGCAGGAATGAGACACTTCTCAGTGTGATGGCTGATCATGGTACTGATGGCAAAATCTTGAAGTCTGTTGACTATTTTTAGCCAGGTTAAAGTTCCAGATTCTGAACTGAATCCAGGAATCTAGGTGTTGCCTTTCCATTTCATAGCAGAAATAAATGTCCTTTTTTTTTCTTTTTGCATTACAGGTAATTTTCCTGTTAATGTAGTGTGATTCCAATTAGCTTTCTTGGCAACTGTATCTCATCATTGATTCTCCTATACCCATGAGAAAATCTCACCTTTATATCTTTTTTTAAGTGTTGAATTGAAGCCACGTAACCCATCTTACTGAAATAGGGCTTCTCTTTTGCTTTCCTATTTGTGTGTTGTGATTCAGAAACTACATTGGGGTTTGACAAATAGGAATGCATTCTCCATCTTTGATAGAAGTAAGTCAGTATTCCCATTTTGCAGGGGAGAGCGAATAAATTCATTGATGACATTGACTTAAGTTTGCAGTATTTGATATACACTTTTGTATTTTATTATTGTTAAACATCTGAAGAATTAAAAGATAATAAAATGTGAAGCAAAATTGTTCCTGGAAAAACTCAGATAAAGTCATTTATGCTTACCGGGTTCACTTACTTTTATATATTTATTCATTATTTTATAAAATTCCTATTTCAGTAGCTTTAGGGGTACAAATGGGTTTTGGCTGCATGTATGCACTGTGTCCTGGTGAAGAAGTCTGTGCTTTAAGTGTATCCATCACCCTCACTAGCACAATGTGTGCGACAGGTGATTTTTCATTCTTCACCTCCTTCTTTTTTATTTTTTTTTGAGTTGGAGTCTCGCTCTGTCGCCCAGACTGGAGTGCAGTGGCCGCTGCTGGCCACCGCAGCCTCGACCTGCTGGGCTCCGGTGATCCTTCTGCCTCAGCCTTCCAAGTAGCTGGAACTACAGGCAAGCGCTACCATGCCTGGCCAATTTTTTCATTTATTGTAGAGATGAGGTCTCGCCAAGTTGCCCAGGCGGGTCTCGAACCCGTGGGCTCAGGCAATCCACTCACCTACCTCAGCCTCCCAAGGCGCGGGATTGCAGGCTGAGCCACCGAGTCCAGCATCACCTCCTTCTTATTCTGTCCCTTCTGAGTCTCCAATGTCCATTATACCATCTATATGCCTTTGCAGATCCTTAGTTTAGCTCTCACTTATAAGTGAGAACATGTGCTGTATTACTTCACTGAGGAACATGGTCTCCAATTCTATCCAAGTTGCTGCAAATGACATTATTTTGATATTATTGTTTTCAATAGTATTCCATGGGATGTGTATATATGTGTGTATATATCCACACTTACATACACACACACATATATTTATATGTAAGTATATATATCACTTTTTTGAATCCACTGATCAGTTGGTCGGCATTTAGGATGATTCCACATCTTTGCAATTGTGAATTGTGCTGCAATAAACATGTGGGTGCAGGTGTCTTTGTCTGATGACTTATTTTCCCTTAGGTAGATACTTAGTAGTGGGAGTGCTGAATTGAATGATAGGTCTACTTTTAGGTCTTTGAGAAATCTCCACACTGATTTCCATAGAGGTTGTACTAATGTGTATACATGTTCCTTTTTCCTCACATCCACACCATCATCAATTTTTTTCAGTTTTTAATAATTGTCATTCTAATTGTTGTATGGTAGTATCTTGCGGTTTTAATTAGTGTTTCCCTGATGATGAGTGATGTTCAGCATTTTTTTCATGTGCTTATTGGCCATTTGTATTTTTTCTTTTGAAAGATGCCTGTTCTTGACATTTGCCCACTTTTAAATAGGGTTTTTTTTTTCATGCTGGTTTGCTTGTGCTCTTTGTAGATTCTGGAGATTAGTCATTTGTTGGATATATACTTTGCAAATATTTTTAATTGACAAGAGATTTATTGGGAAAAACACTAGTGAGGGGAAAAATGGGATGGGAGCCTGAGAAGGCTGGAAAAAGTTCACTTAATGTTCTGTGGACTCACTTTCACAGAGTTGCAATTTTAGAGTATTTTTAATTTTAACAGTAATGTTTCAATGCAGTAAAACTGTTTACAATTTTAAGATAAGTTAAGCACATCAAAAATAGACATCATTTAAAAGATTCTATTTGGTTGTTTTAGATAATTACATCACATTCACATGTGCTCCATTTTCTAACCATATTAAAGCTCCACTACTCTGGAATACATTTATTTCTATCTTTTTAAAAACATAACCTTATTTTGTTCCTTACCGTTTCCACATTTTTTTTCCTTACTGTGCCCTTAATGCTTCCACATCAAAGCATGGAAACCCAGAGTGATGAATGGACAGTGTGAAATATAAATCCTGCATATGAAAAGTGTACAGATTAGTTGCTATTTTTCTTCATCTCAGGCTATAAGATAAAGCAAATGGTGAAGGTTTTTTAAAAGTATCATATTAAGATTATTGTAATTATGGTTATAAAACAATAGCCTATATATTGTCTTTTAATAAATATTATCTATGCTCATGATTATTTCTCCAGACTAATAGGAAATTAGGCATTTTGGCTTTATCCTGAGGTGAAAGCTGTTCCACATCTCTCAAGATAGCCTGCAAGCAATAAGTAAAATACTTTGTTTTTAGTGAGAAAGCAGGACTTATTGAGAGGACAGAAAAGCTCCCACAGTGTGAGGGGACCCGAGACAGTTGCCAGTAAAACACTTTCACAAAGGAAAGAGATTGTGATGAATGAGTCCAAGATAGAGTCGGTCAGAGTGTGTGAGTCTCCACACAAAATGAGCAAGTCAGGGACAAATATGCATGCCAGTGTGTCAGCAAGTGGGCTGAGCTCTCCTGCTGAAGCAGTTACCCCACACATGACTACTCAGATCCCAGCATGATCCATGGCCCAGAGGCAGGCATCAACTCTATGACTTTATTCAGAAGAAAGTGGCAATAAAAACTCCCTCTACCATCGCTGCCTGCCACCATAGCCACAGGAGCCAGATCGAACATTGTCAGCAGGGATCATAGAGATAATACATCAGAGGAATTAATTGCTGAGTTCCTGCAGAGGACAAGACCCAGAGAAGCCCCTACTGCCTTTGTCCTGGTACACGGGTGAAGACAGGCTCTGGGCAGAGACAGGTTTTGGCCTGCCCATGTGAACAGTGGAGCAACTCCCTAAGACTGAGAGGTGAATTCAGCACCTTTCTGAGGTTGAACACTGCCAACCCAAAGAAGATACTCTAGGTGAAGTATCCCCAGAGTGACAAACCCAATGAGGAGACCAAGACACTCCATCTCCCTAATTAAACATTTGTGGGTCTATGGCTACAACCAGAGACAAAGAACCCAGTCCATGGCAGAAGAATGGAAGTGAGTTTATAGTGACCCAGCTCCCTCTTCCCGGTGATTCATGAGACGTGCGACCCAGGCGGGAAGCATCCTGATCGACATACGTGGAGAGGGCTGAATACAGGCACATTGCTTAGGGGCAGTTCCTAGCTTCCCCTTGAGCACCTGGTGAGCAGGGGGGCAGATCTAGAGGTTGGAACCCCCTCCTCTATGCTGTGAGCCAAGAGCAGTGGTGCTTGGGTCATGCCTACAAGGAACTGGAAGTTTCAGAAATTGCCACAAGAGGATGCTCAAGGATTATAAAAGTTTTTTTTTTTTTAATTTTCCCTGCTCTATATAATTTGTAGGGGGTATGTGTATACTGTTTTGTTTTACTCCTTCTCTTTCTCTTTTGTTACATAAAGTAAAAATGAGTGTGATAATCTCCTCATATTGTTGGTTTTAGTATTTTTTTTCTTTTTTTCCCTCTTTTTTCCTGGTTTCTTTGTCTGGTTTTTTGTTTTGTTTTGTTTTGTTTTTATTTCTCTAGTTTGTTCTTGTCATTGTCCTTTATTCTCCCTTCTCTCTTTCTTAGTTCCTTTCCTTTCCTTTATGTTATTTTGTACTCAGGGGATATACATACATTCCCATTGTATGAACATTCTGTGAGGTGGTGGGAAGTGGGTACTGGAGGGCCCACACCCCAATCAGTGAATAACGTAATCTGTAGGCAGCTTTTGAATCTCAGCACCCCAAACACACCTCACTATTATCTCAAAGCTGCAAAAAGACAGCACAGTTTTCCACCCCCAATCTGCTTCAAAATCAAACACATTCAGAGGCTTTCCTAAAGGAAGAATAGGGGATTGAGCAAACAGAAGTGAAAACTACTCCTCTCACTGAGCAACAGAAGCAAAGCAAAATAAAAAATCCTTCACAAATGAAGAGAAATCAACAACAAAAAACCACAGGTACCCTCACAAAGTCCAAAACACATAGTGCATGTTAGTACAGACTTTGGAACTCAAACAATGAAGAACACCAAGATCAACTAGTCTCAGATGATGCAGAGGTCAAGGAATGGCTGGAAAAGATGAATAAGATCCAAGAAATGCAAAATAAAAACATGAAAGAATTAATTCCAGAGATGAAAGCTATAAAGAATACAGTCATGAAATAAACAATAAACTGACAAGCATGGAAAGCAGAATTAACCAGGCAGTAGAAAGAATCTCAGAGCTTGAAGATCAAAATATGGGACTAACTCAATCTGTTAAAAATATAGAAAGGAAGCTTAAACAGTCGGAACAAAGCCTTCAAGAGAGGTGTGATTTTATTAAGAGACTGAACTTATGCTTGATTGGTATTCTTGAAGCAGAAAAGAAGAATGATGGCAGCCTGAAGAAACATTCCACAAGGTCATCTTAACTTCCTGCATCTTATCAGAGATGTGACCAACCAAACACAAGAGATTCAGGGTACTCCAGGAAAGCATCAAATGAGAAGACCAACGTATATATGACACATAGAAACTTGCATACACAAAGTAGGCATTTAAAAAATCCTAAAGGAAGCAAGAAAGGAAGGTCAGACAATCCACTGGAGAAGACCAATTAGAAAAGGAGCAGACTTATTTATAGAAACATTGCAGGTTAGAAGAAACTAGAGTCCAATCTTCAAAGTTCTCAGAGGTAAACAATTCCAACCAAGATTTCCTACCCAGCTAAGCTAAGCTTCATCAATGATGGAGAATTAAAATCCTTCCCAGACATTAAGTCCCTAAGAGTTTATGCTGCCTTCAGACCAGCTCTACAAGAGACACTTAAGAAGGTAATAAGCACAGAAGAAAGAAAAAAAAGGGATGGCCATGCTTTTCCAAGAATGCAGGAAAAAAATGAACCAACACAGCATGCTTCATCACTGAAAAATGAAAACATACACATATATCAACATAAAAATAAAAAGAAAATGAACAACCAACCAACCAACAAACAACAATAACAACAGCAAATAACTCCATAAAGGTCTCACGATAGGGATAAACTTTCACATCTCAATAATCAACATGAATGTGAATGGACTAAATGTACCAATGAAAAGACATAAAATGGAAAACTGGATAAAAAACATGATCCAATAATATGCTGCATTCAGAAAACACATACTGCCAGAATGGACACCCACAAAATCAAGGTCAGAGGATGGAAAACAAATTTTTAGGTGAATGGAACACAAAAGAAAGTAGATGTCACAATCTTTATATCAAAAAAAACAACCTTTAAGCTGTCACAATTTTAAAAAGGTAACTAAAGACACTACATAATGATGAAAGGTTCCATCAACAAGAAATATTCATCCAAAATATATGTGCACCCAACACTAGAGCACCAGCTTTTATAAAGCAGCTACTAAGAAAACTAAAAAAGTTATTAACTCAAACACTATCATAATTGTAGGTTTAAATACCCCACTGACAACCCTGGATAGATCATAGAAGCAAAAAATCAACAAGGAGATCCAGAATCTCAGCTTGACATTTAACCAAATGGATTTAATAGATACCTTACAGAACACTCCATTCAACAACCATGGAATATATATTCTACTCATCACCACATTGAATGTACTCCAAGATTGACCACATCCTTGGCCATAAATCAAGCATAAACAAATTTTGTAAGATTGAAATACTGCCATGCACCATCTCAGACCTCAGTCTTAGCTACCCCAAACCCCACAAAGACATGGATACTCCTGAACAACTCCTGGGTCAATACAGAAATCAAAGCAGAAATTAAAAGATTCCTGAAGACAAATGAAAATAAAGACATCTTACCAAAACCTCTAAGATGCCATGAGTTTAGTACTAAAATGGGAATTTATTTTTTTTTATTTTATTTTATTTTATTTTTTTTGAGTTGGAGTCCCACTCGATCGCCCAGACTGGAGTGCAGTGGCCGCTCCCGGCCACCGCAGCCTCGACCTGCTGGGCTCCGGCGATCCTTCCGCCTCAGCCTTCCGAGTAGCCGGA
>CAUYQG010105114.1:0-11222 GCA_963574415.1 Tarsius wallacei | reverse complement strand
CCCGGCTAATTTTTTGATTTATTGTAGAGATGAGGTCTCGCTTGCCCAGGCGGGTCTCGAACCCGCGGGCTCAGGCAATCCACTCACCTCAGCCTCCCAAAGGCGCGGGATTACAGGCTGAGCCACCGAGCCCGGCTCTTTCCAAGTATTTAAAAGAAACAAAGTGATAGTGGTTTTGAAGCACTGTCAGAATCCGCATGGCAACGTGTACAATGTAGAGCCCAATCAAAGTAAGAAAAGTTTTAGCGGTCAAGTACACTTGGGAAGCTGCAGCTTGTAGTCTAGTAGAGGACAGGCTCTTCAGGAGCCTGCTAGGCATTTTTACTTCATCTTTTGATTACACAAATTAACTAAGATGTATTTACTGAGGTATAATTTCTCTGCGAAGTCACGAATTCTGAAAACATGGGCCTTATGTGTGTAATCGTTTGTGTTTGTCATCACCCGCCAACCTCAGCTTCTCCTGGTTCTAACGATCACCAAAACTTCAGAATGCAGAAGCCCGGGGGCCTCCCAGAAGACCCGCAACCACTCATCCCTGGCCTCGTAGCGCCTGGCACGCACGCAGCGGGGGTGACTCAAAGGGTTAACAAGCAGCGCGCCGCAGAGTGGCGGGGAGAGAAGCCAATAGAGTGTCTAGACAGGCAGTACGTCTGGTGTGGGCGGGCGTGAGACAACGTGCTAAAGGGAACCAGCAGCGGCCTAGGGGTGAGGGCACCGGGGTTAGCGGTTCTGAGGCGTGGGGAGCGAGCGAGAGAGCCGTGAGCATCGGGCCCTTGTCCCTGCTCCTCTTTATCCCTAGGGTTCGGTAGCAGCGGGGACGGCCCGGGGTCGGTGTATGGCCACAGAGTTACATTGTTCGGACTCCATGCCCTGTCACAACCAGCAAGTAAACTCTGCCTCAACCCCTAGCCCTGAACCGCTGCGACCTGGCGACCAGATGCCGGACCATGCTAGGGGAAACAGCGCCTCCAAGGCCAAGCTGACGCTCCTCGCCAGTGGGCACGCCCCTTCTAGCGAGCTGTGCGAGGAAGCCCCTCAGGCCTGCGGCGGCTCCAACCTCAACGCAGCGGGCAAGAGTATTAGTAGGGACGGTAGCAACTATGACGCGCCGGCTGGCGACTCCCTGCTAGAGGACTGCGAACTCTCGCGGCAGATCGGAGCGCAGCTTAAGCTGCTTCCTATGAATGATCAGATCAGGGAGCTGCAGACCATCATCCGGGACAAGTAAGCCGAGATCGGAAGGGGAAATGGAAGTGGAGGGTCACACAGTGGGTAGGTGGGGATTGGAAGTTAAAGGTCGTGTTTCTAGCCTTGGTAAACTCGTTTTTGGAGATTGGAGCAGGACTTTCCTCTGAGGGGTGAGCGCGTGCGCGCGCAAGCGCGCCTGTGTGTGTGTATGTGTGTGTGTGTGTGTGTGTGTGTGTGTGTTGGGAGGTGTCATGTGATGCAAGCCACCAACCCTTTCTTTCTTAGCCCCTGTGTTTAACCTCGCTTTGTATAGGGAGGAAGACTTTTAGGTAGCCTCAGCCCTCTTTGTTGGAGCGGTGACATATCCTGGATGACGAATCCTCTGCCATTCCAGGAAGGTAAATGCCCTTATGCTATCTGCCCGGTGCCTGTCCACGTGGTAAATCTATAACCTAGAAATAGTTACTACCGGATATTATGCCCTACTACCAATAACCTGAAGCTCACACATAGAAATAAACAATTTCAGGGAAATTATGTTGTGTTCCACAGGCCCTCTGACCCTTTAGAGTTTGCTCCTGCAACTATGTTGTTTTGTCTAAGGTCTTTCAGCCTTGGAGTTCAGATCTACTTGGTCACATCCATCTCTTACCAAGATTATTTTACTGCAAGCCCACAAAACATAGTTAATGAATCAAAGGGAGCCTAAAGGCACCTTTGCCCTCTTCTAATCCCATTAACCAATGTAGACAGAACTTCATGTTAAAATGCTATTTTGAAATTTCTAAACCCATGTTGTAGATGGATTTTCTCGAGAGAAATATGTACCATGACTAACTATAGCTGTTTTCTTTATTGGCAGCACTTTAAATAAGCAGCTACAGCATGTCAAAACACTCCTTTTTCAGTTGTGAGACATGCCTTGATCTTTTAAAAATGGGTACTGGATTACAGGATGTCATTTCCTTAATAAGACTTTAGTAACTTTCTCTTCATGGTATTGTAATAGGCTCCTAATTTGTTTCCCTGCCTGCAGTTTTTCTCTCTTCCACATGCACCCACACATTACTGTATAATCATTCTTAATATACACCTTTGATTGAGTAACTGCCCTACTCAGCAGCCTTCTTTGGCTTCTCAGCCCCTACCAAATAAAGACCAGGATCCCTAGCTTGGTATAAAGGCGCCTCTTCATGGTTCCTAGGAACTATTCTGATACATCTCTGTTTTTGCTCTCATCTGGAATTCCCTGTATCTCCTTTATACATGTTCAGATTCTACCTATTCTTCAGGGTCCAAAACATTCATAGTGTCTTTACTTAGGGAATTGGAATCAGAGAGCTTCAGGACTGGAAGAACCTTGAAATACTTAATCTCTGTAAGTTTTACTGTTCTCATCACTAAAGTGGTGGTGATAATAGAATCTACCTCTTAAAGTTGTGTGAGGATTAGATGAGATAATGTACCTGTTAGATTGGTGAGCTGAACTGGTGCTGTGAGTAAGCAAAGAATTGCATAGAAATTAGATTAGAAAAGAAAGTTTTTTAGAAAGTAGATCAGAGAAAAAAGGTAGATCCACTTCCAAGATTGGAGAGGGGACCTGATGTTTAAGGAACGTTTGGTGATGAATGCTTCAGGTTGAAGGTTTTTAAAGCTTCCCTTTTAGTGGGGGCAGGTAGGCAAGCATTCACACAAGCTGATGTCATGGTGATAGGGGTCTGTTTCTCATATCTCTGACAGCTGGAGAGAATAGTGGGTCAGTTAGGAGCACATAGACAAAGGTGGGCCAGTAGCTGGATGGGTGGATCCGTCACGGGTGGTTAATCACACAGATGAGAAGGGCTGAGCTGGTAGCTGAAAGACAAATTCTTGGGAGAAGTTAGTCTTAATGTCTTGTAATTCATCCTGTATGAGCTTAAAGTGACCATTTTGGGCTTTGTCCTTTTAGTACCAAAAGTGCTCACTACTTGGCACCAAGGAAGCTTTTAATAAATGGTGGTCCCTGGAAAAGAAGAGAATAATATATGTGTAACATCAGGTACCTCCTATCATTTATGGACCTTTATTAAGAACAGTTTTATAAATAAGTCTTTGTGAATTTGGGGTGTGTATATATACACATGTACATACATGTATATAGTTGTCAAATTGATTTTATAAAAAAAAGATGGGGGAGTTGTCAAGCTTATTCTGAATAGAGAGAAGAAGCAAAATGAGAGTGATCAAAAGGCAATTTCTGTTGTGAGAATTGAAGTTGTAATTATCCCAAGGGAGGATGTCCTCCAATATGGTAGAGAATCCCTCCAATAGTAGTAGTTGTAGCAGTAGTAGTGAGGCCTAGTAAAGAAGGGAGAACTCCCCTCTTAATTTTTAATGTTATAAAAATATTCCTCTCATACTTCTATATCTTGTGGATGATAAGTAAATATCTATTAGCTTTTTGAAAGAAAGTTCAGTGAGACTCTTAAGAGATTTTATTTGGGGTCAGGTTTACATACATATTTTTAAATATCCCCAATTGCTGCAGCCTCTCTGGAAAGTGTTTTGCTTTGTTTTGTTTTTTGAGACAGGGTCTTGCTCTGTCACCCAGGCTAGAGTATAGTGGCCTGATCATAACTCACTGCAGCTTCAAACTTCTGGACTTGAGTGATCTTCCTGCCTCAGTCTTCCAAGTAGCTGGAACCACAGGTGTGAGCCCAGCTAATTTTTAAATTTTGTAGAGATGGCATCTCTCTATGTTTTCCAGGCTGATCTCAAACACTTGGCCCCGAGTGATCCTCTCTCCTGGGCCTTCCAAAGTGCTGGGATTACAAGTATGAGCCATTGTACCTGGCTCTCTATAGAAATCTTATAGTGATTTATAGACAGTCATGTAGGAAAGAGTCAGAATTATCAAGTCCACATTAAATGGAAGATTTGTCTTTCAGCATGAATCTCATTTTTTTTTGTTTCAATGTGAAGATTGCTTTTTAAAAAATGACTGCCTTTGGCTTTCATCTTGTTGCTACAGATGTGTGACACATTTGTGTGTGTGAAGAGGTCTCAAGAAAAGTACATTCTCAGATATGGTTAGAACTGTGTTCTTAAATCTGTTTGGGGTTTGTACAAGTTAAAAGATTCTCAGCTTAACATTAATTCAATTTCCATGCTTTGGACTATGAGTGCCTGGATATTACTGTTTAAATATTTGATATTTGATTATTTAGATAACACAGGGTTCCAAAAATGTATACACATTTTAAGAAAGGAAAAATCTGTATTAAAATTGTAATACTCCCAGAGGGGGGATTGCTGGGTCAGATGGACGGCCGATTGCTATCAATAAGGGGGCCTGAGTCTAATCCAGGCAAAATGAGGTCCAGTGGGAGGCCCAAACTTCACCTGTACATAAACCACTTATGTACCCAGTTCTGACTTGTACCCCACATCTTTAAAATAAAAATAAAATGTGCCTAAAAGAAAAAAATTGTAATACTCAATATGATGATTACAAGTCACTTATTTGACTTCTGCAATTACAAGAGGTGCTCAAAGTGGTTACCATCAGTGTCCAGACACTTCAGTTACCGTGATATCACTTAACATCTCTTAAAATGTGTATACCATTTCTTGGCACCCCTGGTATCTTAAGAATGTTTCAAGGACATGTATCTATGTGTGTTTTGCATTGTAATAATTTTACATTAGATTTTATTTGGGTTTTGATTTGGAAAAACCCTCTGAAACTGAGTTTTTCCTCTTCTCTCACATCACATCTCCACAACACCACAACAGTAATCATCAACACAGAAGATGACTTATGTAACTAAATGTGTGGGGTTTTTACCACATACACCAAGCAGTGGACACCAGCTTGGTGTTCTTAAATTCAATTCCAACACTTCCTAGAGATAGCATCAAATCCCACAGACTTAAGGGCTCAGTCCCCAAGACTGTCTCCCCCCCAGACACCAGTCACAAGTCTGAGATTCCAGAATTTCTGATTGACTGGCTTCAAGTTGGGGTTCCCATGACCTCCCTCTTTGGGTTTGATTGATTTGCTGGAGCAGCCCACAGAACTCAGGCACTTATGTTTACCGGATTCTTATAAAGGATATTGCAAAGGATACAGATGAAGACATGCATAAGACGAGGTATGGGGAAAGGAGTGCAGAGCTTCCATGCCCTCCCTTGGGGTGCCACCCTCCAGGAACCTTCAAGTGTTCAGCTATTTGGAAGCTCTGCAAACCCGGTCCTCTTGGATTTTTATGGGAGCTTCATGTTGTCAGCATTCCTTCCCCCAGGGTAGGGGCTGGTCCCTTTCTGGGGAGGGCCTTAGACTAGAAAGAGGAAGATTAGAGTCCTACCTTGGGGCAGGTGAAAGGAGGTCAGAGAGATTGTTTCCTGAAGCCTGACTGAGGCCTGAGGCCTAACATACTCAACATTATAACAAAAGACTGTAACAAGGTCAATAGAAGTTATGAGCTAGGAACTGTGGACAAAAACATGCACACACACACACATACACACACACACACACACACACGAACATCATAGGACTATTATCAGAGCTTTGTTTTCAGTGGGAGAGGTTTTTAGATTCAGGAGGTATAAGTGCGTGTTTGTTACATGGACATATTGCGTACTGGTGGGGAAAATGGTTTAAAAACAAGAATAAATGTAGTTATGACTTAAAGCAATATATACAATGTATAAGATCTGGATCTGGTTTGTATTAAAACCATCTCTATTAACAAATAATTCAGCCCAGTGTTGGACCTAAAGTCAGGGCTCAGAGAATATGTGCAGCTTGATTAATCCAGCAAGTAGATATCTGCTTTATGAAACTCTAGTCTTAACAGTGTTAAGGATTTAAATGTGATATTGAAGTCCATTTTGGATTTCTTTAAATGTGGTCCATTTATTGTAGTCTAGATTTACTTTGATTTCTAAATTGATTTAAAGTGAGCAGTATGGGTCTGAAGTCTGTTTAAAACAACAAGAAGTAGGTTAATAGTGACTGTCTTTAGTGCAGTGACTTGAAGCAGTGAATGATTTAATTGGAGGTCAAATAGAGCTGTCAAAAGATGACAGTTCATATGTGGTTCTCCTAGTACATACCTTTTTTGGAATGTAGAGAAAGAAGGTGATTATTATGCAAAAGCTATCTGCTGAGGCTGATTTTTTGGGAAAGAGTGTGAAAGCTGTTAAAATGTTTAATTCCAAAGTAAAATAACAGGTTTGGGTAGCTCTGATCACTTAATCTAATATAACTTTTCTGTGTAATAAATTGATGTGTAACTGTTTGGTAATTAAACAAATATTTCAGATGTGTTCCCAATATATGTCACTGGATATATGTGTCTTTAGACACATCCATACTTTTCTTCCCTATTGAGAAACTCCTTTGGCTGCCTATTTGTATAGGTCTAGAAAACAGAGCAGTATTTTTTTTGTAATTTACTACTTTTCACTTCCTTGACAAGTGTGTTGTAAAGATTAATTATAGAAATCAAAGGTGCTAATGTAGTAGTATGATCTCATTTGAAAACCACAGTATTTGTGACTGAACTTGTCTTAAATGTGCTTTCTGTGTGTATATGTATGTGTGAATAGAGTTTTCTGAGTTTAGGGAATATTTTTACATAAATAATACAGACATACATTCTTGCTATTGCTCAGTTATGGTTCATATTTTGGAAAGTTAATATCTGTAATATGGTAAAACTGATTATTCTAAAAAACCTAATGCTATTTGAGTCAGGAATATTTAATTGCTTTTCCATGTCAAAGAAAGTGAATGCAGCTTGAGGGAAAAAAAATGGTCATTAATGGTATACTGATATCTGTCTGGGGATGGGGAGACACCTCTTATCAACAAGGGTGCCTGAATGAAGCATATTTGTATACCTAATCCTTAACTGTACCCCACAATATCATAATAAAAAATACTGATTAATAAAAAAATGGTATACTGAGATAATATGTGATTGCATATGCCATTTTGATGTAGTGTTGGGGAATATTTTAGGTATGCTATGGATAGGCATATCAGTATTTTTAAGTACATAAGCTATAAATCAGTCCATTCGGTCAGATCATTTAACTTATATGGAAGAAAGAAGAAGAACAATACTAGATTTCTATGTACCAAAAAAACAC
This sequence comes from Tarsius wallacei, assembly GCA_963574415.1. NCBI lineage: Eukaryota > Metazoa > Chordata > Mammalia > Primates > Tarsiidae > Tarsius > Tarsius wallacei. The sequence goes on along the minus strand of CAUYQG010105114.1, from coordinate 3,890 downwards.
TTGTTTAACAACATTCCCCTTTTGACCAGTTGACAGCTTGAGGGTAGGTGCAACTCTGGATTATTATTATGTGGGTACCTCAAAATATGAAGGTGTTGATCAGAAGGAAACGTATAGGAAAATGGCAGAAAGATCTAGGTTGGGAATGAAGTACTTGTTTGAAAAAACAAGGAATGAAATACTTGCTTGAAAAAACAGAGAAAAAGAACAGATTATCAATCATGTGAAAAAGAAATATTGGAAATTATGTTATATGTTTTTGAAAGCAGTGGCAAAAGTAGAGGATTTATTTGTACTATTCTGATTCTAAAAAGGATTATAAAGTAGATGGGTTACTTATCGCGGCAAAATGGGTTTTAGATCAAGGTGAATTGAGGGGGAAGATGGGGAGAACCTGATTTTCTTACTGCAAAGTTTCCTCTCAATTTGAGCTATGGACTTACTGTCACCCTCTAGGGGTAACTTTATTCATCTTCTGGTTAAATAATATGTGCTTAGGCAGCTCAGTGGGGGACTGCATGATCAACTGCAGACTCTCATGTTAATATCAGATAAGCATTTTAGTAGTATTTATCAAGTCATCTCATCTGCCTGTATCCTAAAATATCTTGCCTCAGTAATAGTCTGTTCACTTAAGCATTTAAGCTTTTAGTATGTAATAGGTCTTAATATCAGTGTTACTATTTGTATTAAATAATGTTTTACCTTAAAACTCTAACTTAGACTAAATTTTGTACTATTTTTTAGGACAGCCAGTAGAGGGGACTTCATGTTTTCTGCGGATCGTTTGGTAGGTGAAGGCTTTCCATTTTTATTTCATTGTTGTACCTAGTGATATAATCATAGTAGCCAAGGGGCATTTTTGTTCTAGAGCTTTCTGGAGGTGAAAGAGATTGCACCAAGTAACCATCATCTTGGTAGGTTTCTGACGTGTTGTTTCTACTGTTATATAAAAGCTCTGCTTCAATCCCTTTCATCTCAAAGCATTGCCCACAAGCTCATTTTCTGTAGTTCTTAGGTCCCACTATCTCTCAAATAGATCTTGGCAGCCTGGTTCTCAGTAAATCTTAAGTGTCTCATCTTAGGGCAGTAAAGTACATTAAAAGGAAACCAAAGATATAAAGATACCTGGTAGTTATACAAAAACTAATATATTTTTATAGTTTAAATGGAGAGGTGTGTTTATTTTGCCTCGACTTTTCTGTATCATCCTTATATGTGAAATACTAAGTTGGACTGTCTATGCTTTCCTCAGGGACTTTCTATTAAGGATTGACCAAGCCTAATTCTGTTTAACTAGTGTGATCTGAGAGGCTCTCAAGCCAAATTGTTTTTTCTTCAGTGTAAGCACTGTGTTATTTTCTTGTGTTAATATCTAACTGTGCTCAGTGCTTGGAATGAGGTTGACAGATTTTCTGCTGTGGTTATTAGTCTTCATCCATTCATGAAATATACACTGAACTCATGTGAGTGAGGCAATGTGCTAGGTAGTATTGGGAGAGAGGAGATAGAACAGTGGAGAGTGTAGACATGGTTCTTGAGCCCATGGAGTTCATAATCTAAATATTGTTTTCAGTGTTTAGTTTGGGAAAGAAAGAAATGTGGCTTATTAGTCTTGAAGTTATAATCAGATAGTAGAAGGTAAATTATTAAAGGGAATGTGACACAAAAAGGCATAAACTTTGAGTTTAGATTTTCCTTGGGGAATTTATTACAAAGGAGTCTAGGCAACTTCTGTTCTGCTTTTAGCTTTAAATATTTTTGATTCAGAAACCAATTCTGTTTAAAATTATTGAGCTTTCAGGGAAGTAATAACTCTTGCATAATATTAAGATAAATTTGTTTGGCATTCCTGGGCAATAGTTAGGTCATTCTGTCTTGTATGCGTTTATCAAACCGAAGGGACAGGTTTGAGGAAACTTGCATCTTATTGACTATTGTGGAGAGAACAGAAGTATTGGTGTTCACTGTAGAAAATAGTTCCCCTTTCTTTGATTTCTTTGTGTTCTTTTTCTATAGAAAGTAGACATTAAATTCATGGCTATTGTAAGATGCTTCCCTGAAGGGGCAGGCATTCTATTTTAACCAAATGAGATAATAAAGATCTGTGGCATTTTTCATCTGCAGGAAGGGTAATTAGGACCTCTTTGATCTCTGCAGTTGGCTTTGAAGGTCCTGATATGGGAGGGGAGGGTTGGTTGTGGCTGTGGTGGGAACTGGAGCTGTTTAGGTTTTTCTTTTTAGGGATTTTTAGTACACTATCTCCTCTAGCACAAAGGTCCCATTATAGTGGACATTAATTCTATCCTGAATTTGTCAGGGTTGGCTTCCCTGCCCCACAAACCCTTGAGTTCTTTATATTTTAGTCACCCTTCTTCTGATTATATATTCTCCTGAAAGTCTTGGATACATTAATTTCTGTTCCAGGATTGTGGGGATGGGACAGGAGGTAAACTCTTTAGAGGAGTATTACTAGAAGGAGGCGATCTAGGCTTTTCAAAGAAAAGAATCCTCTTCGACCCATGTTAGAAAAGATTCCTCTTCTACCCTTGTAATAAAAACATAACTCTCCACAGAAGGTGGTGGCTAGAGGTGGATGTGTACACACATACTGTACTCATGAGGTTTCCGGGCCCTCTGCCTGATGCTGTAGGCTGACAGAATCCTGGCTCATTTAGAATTGATCCTTAATGGCAGCAGGGTGTTGTGTTGTGATTACAGAGCATGGGGCTGTTGCTTCTCCCTGCTGTTCCTGATTCTCAATCAGTAATGTAATATTGACTGGAGAAAGTGTGCATTGCAGACTCAGCACTGCCTTTATTGCAGTAGGTCTGGTTGCTCAAGGGATTACTATATCTTTTTTAGAGGCTTCTCCTAGTATTTCTGAGTGGTTCTTTCCTCTATACCACATCATGATTAGTATGAACCTTTTTTTAGCTGAGAAACCCTAGTGCATTCTACTGGATGTCTTTCAAGCTCAGTAAATTGGTTCAGCCCATGCACTGGTTTATTCCCTCACAAGAAGTTTCATGATTTATTTACATATGGTGAGCTTTTGTTAAAAAGAATCTGACTTAACAATTTCAAAGGTACTGAACAAAGCAGAGAAATTCCCTGTAGGCACCATTTCCAGAGTAATCAGAAGTATATTGCTTCCAAGGGTCGTGACTTTTGTCACTTGCTGGAGTTTTGCATCCCTCGTATCCTGGACTGACTGAATGAGACTCAGAAGACATACTGGAACCTTTTGGTGGCAATCATCTGCCTGAGGATGGATACCTAGCAGCAAGCAGCCTGGCATTTGAATCTATCCATGTATTTAATATGCTAGGAGGCCCCTTCCTACCTCCATAAGCTAAACCCTTGCCTAGTGTGCTACTGATTCTCTGCATTCTGTTTAGTTCCTGAGGCTAACAGCTAGTAGGAGATTCTCAGCAGGTTCTCAACTTATTCTTCCCTTGACTCTCTCTAGATCAGACTCGTTGTGGAAGAGGGATTGAATCAGCTGCCATATAAAGAATGTATGGTGACCACTCCAACAGGTAACTAGGGTTGTTACTTTCAAATTTCCTGATAAAAATTCTGAGCTAGAATGGGGGAAGATGGAAGGAAAGCAGTCTAAGTAAAATCAATATGCAAAATGAGGAGTCTAGTGGAACTGTTCTTTTAAAAGCTCTGACACGTTTAGTAGATGACTTTTTGTTAATCGCTTGTTTACCAATTCAAGATAAAGGTTAATAAATATTCTTCAGTATGCAGGTGTTGCCTCTGTGAAGGCCCATTGGGACCAGAGTTAAGAACTGCTGGCAGATATCAACAAAAGCCAAATGTTGTAGAAAAAAGTACATGGGTGTTTGAAGTCTGGAATCTGTCTTGATGAGTAGAATAAT
>CAUYQG010105110.1:0-19808 GCA_963574415.1 Tarsius wallacei | reverse complement strand
TTGTGTAGGGGCTCCATTCAGTTTCTCGGTGAGGATGTGTTAGTTGTTAGCTCATTTACTTGAAGAGCTGTTTCCTGAGAAATCTTGCAGGTTTTCAGGAACAACACAGGATTATAACGTTTTTAGGCCTCTTGTTCTCAGGTGCCATGTCTCATATGTTTTATGTCTTACATTTATTTTTATTTATTAATTGTATAAATTCCAAAATGGTGACTCAGAAGACGACAGGGATTCCCTGACACATGAGGTCTGTTCAAAGGAATAGAAACAAATATGCAGTGCATATATCTGTTTAGTTACAGTGGAAATTTTTGAATATAAAAAGATTACTCAGAGGGAAAGTTTATGCACTTTGTGGCAAGCCCAAGTGAAAAATAAGACAGTCTTAATATTTACATTTTCTATTTTCAGTTAAAAAGATATGTTCGGTATCTTGGGTAAAATATTTTTACATACATATGCAAAAATATACATATATATACGATCAAGAGCATTTATCTTGCTCTCCAGATTTCTGAATCTCACTGCCACAATTCCTGCCTGAAACCTCCTTGACCACCCAGTTTACAATCATCTCTGTCTTCCTCCCAAATCCTGTGTCATTTATTATCTCTATCTCACATTTGGCAATTCTGTCAAATCTTATTTCATCCTTTAAGTTTCATGAATATTGTCTTCTTACACAAACCTTAATATATCTTGAGATCAGGTGCCATGTCTCATATGTTTTATGTCTTACATTTATTTTTATTTATTAATTGTATATTTCTAGTATGAGTACCTGTGAGTTATGAGAAAGGTCACTTTACATACTCTGGTGGAAAACAAGAGGAATTAAAAAAAAATCACATTTTTGCTATCTACCAAATAAAATAAATTGAAGTGTAAAAATATATAGGTCTGTTTTGACTCTAACCACATAAATGCTTCTAAAATAAGTATTTTTTACTGTTATGTCCCAATTTCTTTAGACTAAAGGATTCAGCCTCATTTACTGTTGGTATTTAAATGTAATAGGCCAGAGTTTTATAATTACCTTGTAGTGGATCTGGGGAATAATTATTCCACAATTTGATAAATTTTCTTTTCAGATGACACCATCATGAGTATTCAACCTTAGGGTGCTTTAAATATAGGATAGTCCTCTCAAGTTGCTATAATAGTTAGCTGTACAAATTTTACTTAGAAAGATTATACCCTAATGTAAATCTGTTGGAATGTCAGAAACTTCTGGATTTACAGAATTTACTGAAGAGATATGAAACAACTTTCATATGATCCAGCAATCCCTTGCCTGAGAATATACCCAGAGGAATACAAATCACTCCACCAAAAAGACACCTGCACACACATGTGCATTGCTGCTCTATTCACAATAGCAAAAACATGGAACCAACCCTGATGCCCATCAAAAGTGGACTAGATTTAAAAAATATGATACATAAACACAATGGAGAATTATGCAGCCGTAAATAAGAACAAAATCATGGTCTTTGTAGAACTTGGATGTATTTGGGGACCATCATACTAAGTGAACTATCACAGAAAAAGAACTGAATGCCACATGTTCTCACTCATAACACTAGTCACATTAGCACAAGGGTAGGATAGGGAGTCTCGGAGTACTGCCAGGGAAGGGAGGGAGGAAGGAGTATTGGGGCATGTGACAACACAAAGGGCACCTGGTCCACTACCAGGGGGAGTGAGGACCACTGAAGCCCAAACCTCACCTGCATGCAGCCTACTTATGTAGCAAATCCTCACTTGTACCCCACAACTCTATAACAAATAAGTAAATTTTTTGTAAAAAATCATGTAAAGATCAATTATAAAAACACACCATGTTACTCTATTACTATTGGAGTTTAGGGATACATTAAATATATTTGTTTTTCTTTCACCCAGATAAGGTCTATTGTGTAATAAACACAGAAATCAAGGAGAGACCTAAATACTCTTACTTAAAGTTCAAACAAACACAAAATTAAAGGGAATAACACCATAAATCTTCACACCCTATCATCAATTCAATTTTCAGCAGTTTTTGACTTCATTTGTTTGATTTGTATCCTCGTTCACTTTCTCACTCTCTACTGGAACATTTTGAAGCAAAGACTAAACTTAATATGATTTCATCCACAGATATTTTAGTATATATCAATGAAAGATATGGGATATTTTTAACAACCCCAATGTCATCTTTATACCAAAATAAACAATGGCTCCTTAATGTCTATGGCTGACAGCCTTTAATGGTCCCCAATAATCCTCACTTGGTATCCAAGGCTTTGTTGCAATCTTTTCCCTTGAGTCTGACCTGAACCTATAAATGATTAAAATATGGCTGGCTTGAGGTGGCATCTCTCTGAAATTAGGTTACAAGGACACTGTCAGTTGTATATTGTGTTTTCTGGACCACATTACAAGGTTTTAGATTTGATCCTAAGAGCAAAAGATACTGAAAAGTTTTAAGCAAGAAAGAGGCATGATGGGAGCTGGATTTAGAAGAGAATGGAGAATGGTTTGGAGAGGACAAGCATGGATGTAGTTGGCTCAGTGTCTTTGTCTTTGACACCGTGTCTCTGGTTTCATTATCTACAGAGATGATGCTTCCGATAGCCCAGTACTCAGTTCCTTCACTCTTCTCCAGTTATCTTCTCATTCTTCCTGCCTCAACCACCCCTGGGCTCAATGTGAGCCTTGCCATCTCCAACCACTGCATTCTCTCAAAAATCTCAGTGTCCGTCTCCCCGTACCTACTCTCTGGAGATCCCCCCTCCCCCCATCTATCCAGTTCATGTCCTGTAGTAACTATATGAGTTTCTTATAGCTGCTGTAACAACTTACTACAGACCCAGTGGCTTAAAACAACACAAGTTATCTTACAGTTCTGAAGATCAGGAGTGTGAAGGACTCACTAGCTAAAACCACAGTATACACATGACTCTCTCCATCTCTAACACAGCAGCAGGATTTGGGTTAGATGCTCACTTCTGTTGAAATATTTTCTTCACTTGGTTTCTAGGACACCACCCTCTCTTAAGAGTCTCCTCCAACTTTGTGGTCATCCCTTCTCAGTCTTTATTATGGGGTCCTTTTCATCTTTTTACGTTCAAACATGGGCATATTCTAGGGCCTGACTCATGGATGTCTTCTCTATCTGGTCTCACTGCTCAAGTGATTTCCTGCACATAGTTTTAATTACCATTATAACTTATTCTTTCAGATGTCATTATACTTCCACTAGAATGTATGTCATTCTAGTGGTATAGTGTCATGGATAGAAATCCTACACCCTAGAAGCAAAGGTCTTGGGTTCAAGATCTTACCCTGCCACTTACTAGCAAAGTGGCCTTGAGCAAGTTAATATTCTGTACATCAATTTTCTCATTTGTAAAATGGGGCTAGTAGTGGTGAACCTACAGGGGTACTTTGAGAACCAAATGAGTGAGTGCTTAGAACAGTGCCCAGTATAGTATAGCACTCAGTAAATAAAACGTGTTATTATTAGGCATTCACTTGACATTTTTAAGTCTAAAATTCTGATTTTCCTACAGCAACATTATGCTCTTACAGTTTTTTTTTTTATGTCTTAGTAAATATAAATTCCATCCTTCCAGATGCTTAGGAAAAAACTAGAAGTCATTCTTTATCTTATACCTACTGCCAGCCCCATCAACAAAGTTTCAGTTCTGTCTAAACTGCAATGTTACAGCTTCTCATCACTTCCATTAATAAAGTCTTGGTCTGGGTCTTAGTATAAGATTAATATCTCTCATTGTAATTATTTCTTTAGCTTGATTCTACTCTGAACCCCTTTAAAGCAATTTTCTTTCTTTTTTTTTTTGAGTTGGAGTCTCACTCTGTCACCCAGACTGGAGTGCAGTGGCTGCTCCGGGCCACCGCAGCGTCGACCTGCTGGGCTCCGGCGATCCTTCCGCCTCAGTCTTCCAAGTAGCTGGAACTACAGGCGCGCGCTACCACGCCCAGCTAATTTTTTTTTATTTATTGTAGATATGAGGTCTCACCAAGTTGCCCAGGCGGGTCTCAAACCCGTGGGCTCAGGCAAACCATTCAACTCAGCCTCCCAAAGCGTGGGATTACAGGCTGAGCCACTGAGCCCGGCTAAAAGCAATTTTCAACACAGCAACCACAATGACTACATTAAGTTATCACTAAAATTATATTCCTTATATGCCCCAAACCCTCCAAGAGTTTCACAGTCCTCAGAGTACAAGGCAAGGCCCCTATCATGGCCTCAAGGCTGTATATGATCTGGTCCCATGCTCCATATTTGTTCTTAATTCCCATTATTTACTCCATGGACTCCTCTACTCTAGTCACACTGACCATCTTGATGTTCCTCATTTCTCCAACTAAAAGCCTTTGCACTGACCAACAAGTCCTTATGTGCGAGGCTCCATACTTCCTTTACCCTACTTTATTCTTCTTAGCACTTACTACCACTTGGCATTTATTTATCAGTTCTTGCCTCCTCCAAATCAACAGTCAACTTCATAGGAACAAAGAGTTTTTTCTACTACTGTTGTATTTCCAAAGCCAAGAACTATGTCTGGCATATGATAATAAATTAATGAATGAATTTATGTCTCATACAATTGGTTGAATAATAATGTCACTTAAGGAACACAGGAAGACTTCAAAAGATGTTTGATAAAAATCATTGGCATAATGCCGGATATTGAGTTGAAATGTTAAGTGCCCATGAGACACCCTTTTGAACTCTAGATACATGATCTGAAGCTCGAAGAAAAATTGAAATTTAGATGTAAGTTTGAGATAATACTTGAAATCACACAGGATGACAGAGTTCCCCAAGGGAGAGAGTACATATTAAGAGTAGAGAGGAGCAGCAAGTGAAAACTTGAAAGACTCCAACACAGCGGTGGAGACAGGAAAGACGTCATAGCAAGGGGAAGGACAAGCAAGGAAAGTCAGGTTAAGGGGCGGCACAGGTGAGCAGCTCTAAGCTGTGTGAAGCATTCTGGGAAGTAAACATTGTTGCATAAAGGAATGGAAGCCATGTTGGAGAGGGCCAGGACCTGGAGGTTTTGTGTGACTTGTTAGGAAGACCAAAGTGTAGAGTAGGGACCCTTAAGACTCTAGAATGAAAAATATTAGTCGGATTAGGATTCAAGGATTGAGTACCAGGTTTTAGGGAACCAGCGTTTCTAAATGACTTTAAATAGTGAAAGAAGCTACTTTTGTTTTTAGCATTTTTCATCTTTGAATTCTCAATAACAATATTTGGAAAAGAACTTTTATGTGTCTAGCCTTATGACAATCCTTCAGAAATATTGGGAAAAATTACTGTAGAAGAAAAAGACATGTTTTGGTTGAATTACACAGAACTTAAAGAGTTTACAATCAGGACTTGTCAATCTTTCTATAGGACTGAAATTTCTCTGTATTTAATCATCTAAAAAAAACTACTTTATAATATACAAATCAAATGAATGACTAAATAATTTGGTTTGGTTTTTCTACTCCAATTGACCTTGATGACTCTGGGAACAAATGCTACGATTCCCCGGGCTTTCAGAAGGAAAGGGGATTTTTAAGTATGTCATACAACACAAGAAATTTACATAGGCATTATCAAGGAAAATAAATCAGAGGAGAGGGTCAACCCCTCACCTTTCAGGAATTAAAGATGGCTTACATATATACAAAAGCATGCAGGCAAATTGTTTATAATCAAGGCAGCATCAGAATATAAAGCGGCATTTACAAGAGGCATAGCCTTAAACCTTCAGCACCGATTCAATCCACAAATATTTTATTCAACAAAATGATTGCTCAATCAGTGTAGCATTATTTAAACATAAATGTCCTACTCTCTTAAGTTTAGGCTTTGTCCAATGAGCACATAGAAGGATTTTCTCAGAGATATCTGAACAGCTCTCACTCACTTCTTTGAGAGAGAGAGAGAGAGATATATATATTTTTTTTAAATAAAGATGTGGGGTAAAATTCAGGGTTAGGAATACAAAGATTGATTATGCAGGTACTCTTGTTGATGAGGTATACCCCTCCCTCCCCTAACAGTTTCTCTCAACTGCCAATCCCACCCCCCCCCCGACAGTTTCCCACTACTGCCAAACCTTTGTGATATTATTTCATGTAACCCTTTAGATGGACTTTCTCTGACAACACCATGTAAAATTGCAATCACTGTCATGCTTCCACCTTAACTTTTATTTATTTGTTTACTATGTGCTTCCCATCCTACCCCAACTAGAATGAGTGATCTTTGAAAGCAGAAACTTTGTTTCATCAGATATATCCCCAATGCCTGGTGTGTAAAAAGAACTCAAGAAATATTGTTTGTTTGAATGAATGAAAAAAGGAAGCATATAAGAAGAACAAGCTATGGACGAATTAATTTCATGCTACTTTTTACACCTACTTGAGATTTATGCTGTTCAAAAGAAATGGCATAACACAGAGGAAATATAGAGGAAAGTTTTTGTGGATAAATACTCCAGAGCTTGGCTATTAATCCTAGCTCTGCCATTTTCTAACTATGCAACTTGGGTAAATTCTTAATTCTTCATGCATCAGGTTTTTCATTTGTAAGTGTCAACCATTGATTCCCCCAGACTTAACTGCAGTAGGAAAGACCATGATAGAATCTCAGTAGTGCCCCAAATCTGAGAAGTCAGAGAAGGATATTTGCAGTGTTTTAAGGCTTCTCTGGTTTTAGAGCAAGTCAAGGATTGGGATGGGGCAGGACTTATGATGTAATACTTTTGGATTGATTGCCCCAGTAAGATGCAGATCTTGAAGAGAGTTTTTATAGGCAAAGTGTTAGTCTTGATTTTCTAAAATACTATTTTAGTTAGTAAGAGTTCTGTTTTATCTTCTTGGATTGAGAGTATTCTGTAGCGACCAACTAAGTTGTTCTCAATATTGGGAAAGTAAAGTATGCTTGTGTCCAGTATTTTTTAACACAGGACAAGAAATTATGTTGGTTTTAGTTCTCAGATATGAAGACGATCATCCCTACCCAAATGCAGAGGGATATGGATAAAATAAGCTATTACATTTTTTTAAAGTTGTAGAAAGGCATACTTCTATTATTATAAAATCCAACACAATACATATATTTTGAACTGTTACTATGCACAAGAAACAGTGTTAGTCTCTGGAAATGATATTGAGAGAAATAAAGACATGGTCATTTTCTTCAGAGAGTTTACAGTTTGATCAGGTGGTGAAAACCCAATAATACAAATAACTGAGCAAAAATCAGAGTAAGGTATGTGCCATAAGAAAGTTATTCAGAAAGTGCTACAAAGATTTCCTCAGGAAGGCCTATGTTTGACAGCAATTCAAGAAGAGATTTGTGGAAGAATAAACATTTGAGCTAAGCTTTGAAGAAAACATAGGATTTTGCCAGTTGCTTGGGGGAAACAGTGGGAAAAGCCCGTGTCAGGCAAAAGGAACAGACTGAGGAAATGCATTTGTCATGTTAAGGAACTACTTGCACTAAAAAACACTGTATGGGTCAATGAGTTTGGAAAATCTGGTCAAAATTAAACAAACTTCTTATTGCAAAACACTTCAGGCTTTCATATGTGAATATATATTGTCTTCAAGGAAGGTCACACAGTCTATACATTCCTGAATGTATGTAATCAAGGAAAAATGTTGTCCCCATCTATCTCATTGACTTTGCTACTAAACACATTCTGGTTAAAATTGGAAAAGAGAGACGTAAAAAAGTTGACTAGAGTGTGGTGAGGGGCAAAGTCAGGGAACTGCACATAGTTCTGTTTTCCTGGAGGTAAAAGAGTTTTTGGGGTCCAAAGTTTAAAAAATCTTAATTCCTACAGTGGACTGTATATGTTTAATTTAATAGCAATGGGAGAAACCATTAAGAGAGTAAGCAGAAGTTATGATTGACCAATGCTTTAGACGACCAGTTTGTCAGCCTTATGTAGAATAGACTGGAACAAGGAAACAGAGGAGTCAGGAAGACAGGCTGCTTTATTCCTCAGTACTTCAAAACCAAACTATACACAGATATATAGGGAGGTTGGAGGTAAGGACAGAAACGTGATTCTAAAAACAATGAGGTAAAATCTACAGAATATGGCAAATGATAAAATATCAGAGGTGGAGTATAGGTCAAACTGAGGAGAGGCACATTAGCCTGTAATTCCAGCACTTAGGGATGCTAAAGTGAGAGGATTGCTTGAGTTCAGGAGTTTGAAACCAGCCTAGGCAACATAACGAGGCCTTGTCTCTACCAAAAGTCCAAAAATTAGCCAGGTGTGGTGGTGAGCACCTGTAGTCCCAGCTACTCGGGAATCTGAGGCAGGAGGATCTCCTGAGCTCAAGAGGTTGAGTCTGAGGTAAGCCATGATGGTGTCATTGCATTCTAGCCTGGGCAACAGTGTGAGACCCCCAACTCAAAAAAAATAAATAATATTAATAATAATAATAAGCCAAGTTGATAGTGAGGTGTTGAGCTTAGTTTCTAACAGACTTCTAGTGCCAATGTCATTCAGGAAACCAGGAGAACATTTGGGGGGTTGATGGTTATAAAAGTGGATTAAAGCAGTTTTTAACATAGTGAATTTCTTGTTCTACTTCTTTTAAAAAGAAAACTGTGTATATAATGTTAACACTTTTATATGCATCATTGTAAAGACAACACATAAGAAATTTTACTTTTCTGAAGGATAAAGTTTCATGATTTTTAACTTTTCATGACAAGTCTAATGCTATTACAATGAATTTTATAATTTAATAAAATATTCCATATATTTTTATTATGCAGAATATATCACCTTGTTTTACCTTCTATGTGTTAGAAAGTACCTTTAGAAAACGTGGCAAACCAAATGCTTGTCATGATTTCTCCAAACTCATTCTTTGTCTTTGAAACTTTCAAATCAACAGAGCCCCACTTTGCTCAGATAATTAGCACTGTGTAAATAACTAAGTATTAGACTGATTAAGAAAGAGAACAAGACTGTAAGCTGAGAAAAAAAATAGCTTCTCTTGTGGGTGCTGAAGTCAATATTGTAATGGAAGTTTTAAATTCTACCCAAATTACTTAGATGTTCTCCCCAAAATTGTCCTGCTTTAAAAAAAATCTGTTAATTCAGCCTATAATGTGTTCATTTCATTTACATAACACAAGCCATGTCACAGTATGAAGTTACCTAAAATAGTTGTTATGTCTTTGGGCAAAAATAAGCAGACAGAGTTGGGGAGCAAAGCATGTGACTAGTTGGATCCCTGCAGAGCCAGAGATTATGTGTCTGGTTTCCTAAATACCATAAGTGAGACTGGATTAAAAGTGTGCCATTGAAAGACTCCCAAATGTAGCTGGGCGCCGTCCAAGATTCTTGCTTCCCCAAAATACCTGATTTCCAGGGAAGAGAAGAAAGGAAGGTGGGGAAATATGATTTTACATTTCCTCATTCATTATTGTAGGAGGCAACCTTGTCTAAGTAAATGGAACAAAGAAATGAAATACTCTCTTTATGGTTATGATTTGGACAGTTTTCTATGACATTGGAAAAGGTTTTCTGTCTCAACATAACCATCTATAAAAATCTCCTTCACTCCATTTTGAAGGTTTGTTTAATTGGTAGAGTGCTCTGAGGTGCTAAATAAAAAGCGCTAGACAACTGTGATGTTTTCCATTACTGAGTCCATTTTGAAACTACAGTGAAGCAATGCTATAAAATCTCTACACCTTGCTAATCACCAGGAAGATGAGCTATCTGTGGGTCAATTTAAGGCAGAGCATACAGAAAATAATTTAAAGATACACGCCTTTAAAAAATATGTGGGAACTAAGGGGAAGGGGAAGGGAGAGAGAAAAATAAAATAGTTATGGACATAATGACCAGTTTCTAAAAGCTCAGGGGATGTTTAGTGTAGTAAAGTTATTCTGTATAACACTTTAATGATGGATTCAAGATATAACTTATTTGACAAAACATATTGGACTTTACATTACAAAGAATGAGCCTTAAAGTATGCAACATTATTTAATCATTTGGGAGATCCGGGGATCCTCAGGAAAGAATGCAGACAGCGTTGAGAGAATCTAGCTACATAACAAATGTATGCGACAACCTCAATGAAAAGGATGGAAAGACGATGTTCACCTAAGTAACTTAGGAAAGGCGCAAAGTCTATAAAACTAAAGACAACACACACACACACACACACATACACACACACACACAAATCAGCACATAAGCACTGTAGTCAGTTAATAACGTTATTCACAATGGGGCTATAAGTTAACAATTCTGATACCCGTATGCATATAAACTAGAAGTAAAGTTTCTCACTGTTGGGCATAAGTTTACAGCTAAGTAAGAGACTGGAGTGAGTCATGTGGTCATTGACTAGAGCTGGACTTAGCAGTATGAACTCGTGTGTGGCTTATTATAGATATAAATGGGTATATATGAAATATCTATAGGTATGTATATATACATGGGTTAGTATAAACACAACTATTTTTTGCTCTATTATCTGAGAGGACCTACTAGAAATGACCAGTAGCAATGAGCATAGCTAGCACCCAGATCTTGTTTTCTAATACCACTCTTCAATAAAGAAACTGATATCTTTGCAGAAATGGTTGATTATAAGACTGGGGAAGAAAATATTCAAGACAAGTCTGCAGCATCTTATGGCACAAGAAGGTGCAAAAGTGCCCAAACACACACACACACACACACACAAACACACACACACACACATACACGCACATAGGCACACACACACACACACATGCACATAGGCACAAACACACACACACACACTCTATGTTGAGAGATCCTGTCAAAGGAGTGCAGTAGCTAACTGAAAGAGTTCTCAACGGCCAAATTTAAAACAATTTAATCAACAAAACAAGTTAGGTAGTATTGTATTATAACCCAAAGTTTTAAAATAAATATCTATGTGTCAATACTGATATAAATAAATGAATAAATAAATAGGAGAGAGAAAATACTCTTCAGAAGAATCCCAAATAATCAGTATACATTCTCTATCTTCAATTAGCCTAACTTTCACTCCTTATGTGTGGTTTCTACATAGACATTTCCTTCTACAGAGTACAGAAAATAGTGGAAAAATGTAGCTTTACAGTGGAGAAACCAGACAAATTTACCTCCACCAAGTGATCAAGGTCAACATCAACAATAAGTCATGTTGGCAGTATGTACTTTTATAGGATGCTGTGAAAATGGCACTTTACCACTGCTGTCTGCCTCCCAGCAACCCATAACCCAAGTTTCATCATAAGAAAATAGCACAACCTACAAGAGTGTACCATGCTGCAAAATACCTGACCAGTACTCCTGTGCTGGTCATCAAAAACAAGGACTGTCTAAGAAACTGCCACAGCCAGGGACAGCCTAAAGAGTCATGATAACTCAATAGAATGTGATATCTGGCCGGGCTCAGTGGATCAGCCTGTAATCCCGCGCTTTGGGAGGCTGAGGTGAGTGGATTGCCTGAACCCGCAGGTTCGAGACCCGCCTGGGCAACTTGGCGAGACCTCATCTCTACAATAAATCAAAAAATTAGCCGGGTGTGGTAGCGCGCGCTATAGTTCCAGCTACTTGGAAGGCTGAGGCGGAGGGATTGCCGGAGCCCAGCAGGTCAAGGCTCCAGTCTGGGCTACAGAGTGAGACTCCAACTCAAAAAAAAAAAAAAAAAAAGGAATGTGATATCTGGATGAAATCCTTGAACAGACAAAGAACATTAGGTAACAACTAAAGATATATGAATACATTATTCACTTTAGTTAATAAAAATGTGTTATTATTGGTTCATTAATTATTACAAATGTATCAGATTAATGTAAGATGTTAAGAATAGAGAAAACTGGGTATAAGGTGTATGAAAACTGTACTATCTTAATTTTTCCATCTTCTTTCTCCATCTCTAAAGATAGTTCTACAAACTTTCCCAAAGTCAGTTTTCTCATCAATAAAATAAAAAGAAAATAACACATATTTAATGAACAATAAATTAGTATATTATTGATTGAGGGATTGGTTTTAATTAAAAAGTAAAAATTGTATCTATGTAGGGTGTATAAATGATGTTTTGGTATTTATATGAATTATGGAATAGATAAATTAAGCTATTTAATATATGTACTACCTTATATGCTTATCATTTTTTGTGGTGAGAACACTTACATTCTGCACAATAATTTTCAAATATGTAATACAATGTGGTATTATTAACTGCAATCATCATGTTATACAATAGATCTTGTGAATAGGCCCCTTTTATCTAACACTTTGTGTCTTTTGACCAGTGTCTCTCCAAACCCTCCACCCTCCAGCTTCTAGTCACCAATCACCATTTCTGAGTTCAACTTTTTTATACTCTACGTATAAAGAAAATAATGCAGTATTTTTCTTTCTGCACCTGACTTATTTCATTTAACAAATGTCCTCCAGGTTCATTCATGTCGTCACAAATGACAAGATTTTGTTCTTTAAGTCTGAACTGCATTCCATTGTGTGTGTATACCACATTTTCTTTATTCATTTATTTACTGATAAACACTTAGGTTAATTCCATATTTTGGCTATAGTGAATAATGCTGGAATGAACAGGGGAATGCAGAAATCTCTTCAAGATGGCAATTCTGTTTCCTTTGGATATATACCAGAAGTGCTATCATTGACTAATATGGTAGCTGCTCAATGATGGAGCTTCTTGGGGGTTGGAGGAGTGTACAACAGAGTCACCCTTTCTGAGGTTCCTCAGTAGGAAAGGTTGTTGTTTACCTCAGCGGCAAAAGATGCTGGTGTTCTCTGCAAAGCAGCCTGCTGGGGTCCATGGTGGTTTCCACAACCTGGCTGACACTGATAGTCCCTGCCTTTCTTCTTCTTTGTTCCTAGCCATTTCCTGGCATCTCAGGTATACCACTCTCACCAGCAATTCTTTCTTTGTTGATATTGTCAGTATGTCTTGCCCTATTGTGTTGCTGTAGATTCCTTAATGAGCCCAATGTAGGTTCTTTTGGTTGTGACTAGTTATCTATATTTAGCTTTCTGAGGAGGGAAAATAGCTGCTATTTCCTGCTCTGCCATCTTGCAAATGTTTTTCTCAATAAATACATAATATATAGTATTCTTTAAGCCTTAACATTGTGGAAGAATCTAGACACAGAGAAAACCGTATATGCTGTTTATATAGACTTCGAGTCTTACTTTTCAGAGATGCAATTCTGACCTAATTCTTTTAAGGCACTGTGCTTGCCCCCCTGTTATTCTACATACCACATTTTGGGTGCTGTGTTAAGATGGAACTTCACCACATATTAGCACTGAACCAATAACCTCTGTGCATTTTGTCTCACTTGTCATGATGTAGTCTAGCTTGTGGTCCTTTCAGCTCTGACATCATAGTTAAGTGATTTACTTTCCTTCTCTTCCCTTCTCTTCTATGAGGATAGCAATGGGCACTTGTCCCAGATAAACACTTGACTCTAAGTTTATATTCTTTTTTGCTCACTAAGTCTGACTCGACCTTAGGGTCCCTTCAACTTGGTGTTGTTCTCAGCCCATTATTTGTACTTCCAACAGATTTATACCAGCCCACAGAGTTGGATCCACACAATATTAAATTTCAGAGGTCATAAATAAAGGTATTGTATGATGGAGTTTTCTGAACAGAAAGTTGTTTGAAATTGTCTTTTTCATCTAAGCCAACCCCATCTACAGCTATTACTGCTGAAGAGATGACACGTGACCTCCCAGTTCCCACCAGCATTGTCAGTGGCAAAGCAGGAAAGTGTCCAGAAACTGTCTTTTCTGAGATGACTGCAGCTTTAGTAAAACTCTGTTGAGGGATAAGGGTGGAGGGAAATGGCCTTCTATCTATTTGTAGGATATTTTGTAAGAGAGATCATCAATGTACCTGGCACATCTGAAACTGGAAAATGTTTTCTTTTTAACCTTATGTGCCACTACTCAATAATATTGAGTATATATAACATACTGAGGGTATAACTGTGAGCAAATGAGACTGTTGTCCTCAGGAGGCTTACGGTTCAATGAGGAACAAAGATGTCAACCAAATAATCAATAATGCCAAATTTCACTTGCTAAAGATTTCCTCCTTTATGACTATTCACAGTATAAAATATAGGCTTATAATGGTCAATTTCCAAGGATCCAGTTTGATATTCTTTCTTATCATATCCATGTATTTATGCAATGAATAACCATTATGCATCTACTATGTTTCAGGTACTTTACTAGGTGGCAGGAGGACAAAGATGGACAAAAAAATTCATAAATATCATAAAATAAAAACTACTGTATTCCAGGCATAATCAAATTAAATAAAACAAATATGTGCATTTGAATTTCATAAGCTAGATATAGATGATGTGAAGAAGAAAACGGCTATTTCTTCATTTCTATATCCATTCAAAAAAAACATTTGTTAAGTGCCGACTATGAGCAAAACACCATGCAGGCCCCTTGGGAGACAATGCTAAACATGATAGAAATAGTTCCTACTTTCATGGAGTCTATAGACCAAGGAATGTAATAAAAAGTAGAGTTAAGCAAATAAACACACAGACATAGACACACATGTGTGCACTATCATAATACTAAAGCTTGATAAATTCCACAGTGAAATAAAAAGGAGTACTATGAAAGAGAGTGTCAAAAAGAGGCTTAGTTTAGATTGAGGCTGTCAAGGAAATTCTCTGAGAAAATGACATTTGAACTGGGATCTGAAACGTGAGTAGGATTTGATTAGATAGACAGTGAGAAAAATTGTGTACAAATCCTCAAGAGAGGGTGCAGCTCCTTCAGAGAACTAACAGAATGAATAACTGATTGAAGCACCTTCAATAGGAGGACAGGCATGGTTAAGACAAGAAGGAAGACCTTCTATTTCTTACTGCTGAGAGGATAATGGTTGGACTTAGAGTCAAAGAAATGGAGGTGGTTGGATGCAAGATTTATTGTTAGGGTAGAATTGATTAGTACTTGGTGATAGACCATTTTTAGAAGGGGTAAGGAGGCTCACTTGATGCTTGAGTCTTAAATACAGTATAACTGTGTGCCAATAAACAAGAAAAGTTCTTATGCCAAAACAGGGTCAGGTGCAGTGGGTCACACCTGCAATTCCATCACTTTGGGAGACCGAGAGTTCAAGACCAGCCCAGGAATATTGCAAGATCTCATCTCTATTAAAAAAAAAAAAAAAACTAAAAAATTAGCTGGACTTGGTGGCATCTGCCTGTAGTCCCACCTACTTGAGAGGCTGAGGGGGAAGGATTGCCTGGGCCCAGAAGGTGCTCACGCCACTGCACTCCAGCCTGGGCAACAGAGTGAGATCCTGACTTAAAACAAACAAACAAACAACAAAAAACAAGAACAACAAACAGAGGGGTGTTAAATTGCATGACAAAGTCTCGGGAGATGGGAAATGTTACACACAATTATTTGTATTCATTCTGATGAAGTCAGTATGACTGACAGAAGGTTTGCTGTGTGCAAAGCACTCTGCTAAGTACTAAATGTATAACTGTGGGCAAATCAGACCATCACTGTCCTCAGGGAGCTTACAGTTCAGTAAGGATCAAAGCTATCAATCAAATAATCAAAACAAATAGCATGAAAACTTTAGACATACTAGGAAGTAGCAGTTCAAGGAGCTGAGAGAACTAATACAAAGAGGGCTGACCTCTAAGAAAAAGAGAGAATGAGAAAGCATCTCTAAAGAAGCAACATTTGAGCAGAGATCTAGGAAATAGATGGGACTTTGGATTAAGGGGATGTGATGGTGCCAGTAGGATTTTAGGCAGCTTTGGGATTGGAAGGAGTGAGACAGATTCAAATAACTGGAAGGGTAAAGACACCAACACATAGAAGAAAAGGAGAGAGATTTACAGGCATCTTTTAAAAGTTTTGGATTTTGTCTTAAGATCTGTGGAAACAATCCAAGGATTTTAAGCAAATAAGGGACTTGATTCTATGAGGTTATAAAGAAACACAGAGACCATATCATGCAGGGCTTCAAAGCTGTGTCAAAGGACCAGAAATCAAAGTCATTGGTTTTTGTGTCTGAACTATAAACTGTAGGCTTTTTCTAAATTTCTGGATTTGGATCTGTACTAGAGCTTGCCATATAGATTTATAACCCTGGAAATGTATATTTTTAAATCTAAAAAATATGCCTTTTCTGAAAACTTACATCTATCTCTATTTTAAAGAGCTAAACCAGAAAATTTTACTAAAATATCACACCTATAATGACTCACAGAAACACATACATAAATATCTTTTTAATCTTATTTTATTTTTTAGGAAACCCACCCTTGCCTTGGATGACTGGATGTCTCCCTCTCAGAATCTCTGTTTCTTTTTTTGCTTTGTTTTGTTTTTGTTTGTTTTTATTTTAAGGATGTGGTGTACAATTCAGGATTAGGTACATAAGTGGTCATTGTACTGGTAAGGTTTGGGGCTCCCTTTGACCTTCACTTCACCTGGATTGAGATCAGATATCCTTATTGATGCTATGTGCCTCCTATACCTCCTCCCCTCATTGGCAGTGTCCCACTACTGTCAATCCCTGTATTATAGTTTTATGATAAATGCTCAGGGATCACTTATGAGTGAGAACATGTGGTACTTGGTTCTTTGTTTCTGTGATACATCACTGAGTATGATAGACTTCAAATCCATCCAACTGCTGTGAAATTCATCTGTTTGTCCTTCCTTATGGCTATGTAACATTCCACTGTGTATATGTACCACTTTTTTTAATCCAGTTCACTGTTGATGGGCAGCACAGTTGATTCCATGTTTTTGTTATTGTGAATAATGCTGCAATAAACATGTGAATGCAGATATCTTTTCTCTAGAATTATTTCAGTTCCTCCAGGTATATTCCCAGAAGGGAGTTGATGGGTCATATGGAAGGTCAATTTTTAGATATTTTAGGAATGGCCACGCTGTTTTCCACAGAAGTTGTACTAGTTCACACTCCCAACAACAATGTAGAAGCATTCCCTGTTCTCTGCATCCTCGCCAGCATCTGTTGTTTTGTTAATGATGGCCATTCTTACTGGAGTTAGGTGGTATCTCAATGTGGTTTTGATTTTTTGCATTTCTCTGATGACTAGTGAGATGGAGCATTTTTTCATGTATCTGTTGGCTGCTCATATGTCTTGAGAATTATCTATTTATACATTTTGTCCACTTTTTAATAGGGCTGTTTGTGTTTTTCCTTTTGACACATTTGAGTTCCTTATAGATCCTGGATGTTAGATATACAGCTGACAAATATTTTTTCCCATTGTGTGGGCTGTCTCCCCACTCTCCTGATGGCTGATTTTGCTTTGTATAAGCTATTCAGTTAATGAGGTCCCACTTGTCTATCTTATGGTTTATGGCATGGACATTTAGGGTTTTGATCAGGAATTGGTTGCCTATTCCAATTTCCATGAAGATGTCTCCTGAATTTTCTAAGTTTAGATTTAGATCTTTGATCTATTTAGAGTTGTTTTTGAAGTATAGTGATAGACAGGGGTCCTGTTTCAATCTTCTGCATGTCGCTAGTTTTCCCAGCACCATTTACTGAATTGGTTCTCCTCTCCCCAGTGGTTTTTGGCAGAGGCTTTGTTGAAGATGAGTTGGTTGAGAAATTGAGATTTTGCTTCCAGAATCTCTATCCTGTTCTATTGGTCCATATGCCTGTTCTTGTACCAATACCAGGCTGTTTTTATTATTGTAGCTTTATAGTAAAGTTTAAAATCTGGAAGTGTGATACCTCCTGCTTTGTTTCTTTTGCTAAGGATTGTTTTGGCTATTCATGGTCATTTATGTTTCCATATAAATTTTTGTTGGCAATTTAATGGGTATTGTGTTGAATCTGTAGATTGCCTTTGGTAGGACATCTTAACAATGTTGATTCTTCCTATTCATGAGCATGGAATATTTTTCCATTTGTTTGTGTCCTCTTTGATTTATTTGAACAGTATTTTGTAGTTTTCACTGTAAACATCTTTCACTTCTCTGGTTAGGAAGATGCTGGGGTATTTCCATTTTTTTTAATGGCTATTGTGAATGGAACTGTGCTTTTTATTTGGTTCGCTGCCTGTTCGTTGTTGGTGTTTAAGAATGCAACTGTGTTTTGCACATTTATTTTGTACCCTGAGACTTTGCCAAAGTCCTTTATCAGTGCAAAGAGGTTTTTGACAGATTCTCTTGGATTTTCAAGGATCATATTGTCAGGATAAATTAACTTACTGTTTTCCTATTTGGATACCTCTGATTGCCTTCCATTGTCTGATTGTTATAGCATGGACATTCCAACACTTTGTTGAACAAGAGGGGTGAGAGTGGGCAGCCTTGCCTTATTCCAGGTTTTAGGGGAAATGCTTCCAATTTATGTTTGTATAGCAATATGTTAGCTGTGAGTTTATCATAGATGGCTCTTACTATTTTGAGGTATGTTCCCTCTCTGCCTAGGTGTTCAAGGGTTTTTGTCAAGATGGGATGCTGGATTTTATCATAAGCCTTATCTGTGTCTAATGATATAATTATATGGTTCTTGTTTTTACATCTGTTGATGTATTTAATTACATTTACGGTCTTCCTGGGGATGAAGCCTACTTGGTCATGGTGAATGTTTTTTGAGATGTGTTGTTGTATCTGATTTGCTAGAACCTTGCTGAGAATTTTTGCATCTATGTTCATCAGGGATATTGGCCTGTAGTTTTCTTTCTTTGTTGGATTTTTACTCGGTTGGGGTATCAGTGTGAAGTTAGCATCATAAAATGATTTGGGGAGAGTTCCATCTTTCTCAATTGCCTGGAATACTTTCAATAGGATTGGTATCAGCTCCTCCTTGGATGTTTTATGGAATTCTGCTGGAAAGCCATCTGGTCCAGGGCTTTTTTTGGGGGGGGGTGTAGATAGTTTTCTTATGACAGAGTCAATTTCCTGGGTTGTTATTCGCCTATTTGGGGGTCTCCATTTCTTCTTGTTTCAACATTGGAAGGCTGTGTGATATCAGAAATTCCTCCATTTTATTTAGGTTTTCGAGTTTGTTTTCCATAAAGGTGTGCAAGGTAATCTCTGATAATCTTTTGTAGTTCTTCAAGATCAGTTGTAATTTGATCTTTTGCATTTCTGATTGTGTTTACTTGGGTTTTTTCTCTCCTTTTCTTGGTCAATCTGGCTAGGGGTCCACCAATCTTTTCATCCTATTAATTTATTTTATTTTGTTTTATTTTATTATTTTTTATTGTAGAGATGAGGTCTCGCCAAGTTGCCCAGGCTGATCTCGAACCCGTGGGCTCAGGCAATCCTCTCACCTCAGCCTCCCAAAGTGCTGGGATTATAGGCATGAGCTACTATGCCTGGTCTTATTTATCCTTTCAAAGAACCAGCTTTTTGTTTTGTTGATTTTTTTCTATAATATTTTTGTCTTCTCTGTCACAGATTTGGGCTTTTATTTTGGTGACCTGAATTTTTCTGCTAAAGTTAAGGTAATACATAAAAGATGTGTATGTAAGGTAATACATACACATACATAAAAATCTTTTAAGATATGTGTGTTTCTTTTCTTTTCTTTTTCTTTCTTCTTCTTTTTTTTTTTTTTTTTTGAGTTGGAGTCTCTCTCCATCACCCAGGCTGGAGTTCTGTGGCATGCACATGGCCATCCCAGAGTAGACTTGCTGGGCTCAGGCAATCCTGCCTCAGCCTCCCAAGCAGCCGGAACTATAGGTACGCACTACCACACCTGGCTAA
>CAUYQG010105107.1:0-13564 GCA_963574415.1 Tarsius wallacei | reverse complement strand
AACTACAGGCGCGCGCTACCACGCCCGGCTGATTTTTTGATGTATTGTAGAGATGAGGTCTCGCCAAGTTGCCCAGGCAGGTCTCGAACCCGCGGGCTCAGGCAATCCACTCACCTCAGCCTCCCAAGGCGCGGGATTACAAGCTGAGCCACCAAGCCCGGCAAGTGTGAAAGTATTTTGTAGGATATAGTTAAAGTCCATAAACAGTTGAACGTAAGTAATGGAGACCATCCCAGATTATCTAGAGGGACTCAAAGAACTAGGCTTCAGAGGCAGGAAAGTGAAAGGAGGCAGGGGAGAGGAGAAGCGCCAACGGAGACAGCAGCTATGGAGTTTGGGCTTGTTCGGCTGGCTACCACAATTGCATAAGCCCGCTCCAGTCAATAAATCTTTTACTCTCTGTATCTCCTGCTGGTTCTACTTTTCAAGTTGAACGCTTACAGGTGCAGTGCTATTGTTATTTGCCCCTTCTACAGATGGGAACACTGAGGATGTGGAGAAATTAATATGTCCAAGGTTACACAGCTACATGGTGAAGTCAGGATTCTAAGGTAAGCATCCTGATTTCAAATATTGGGTCTTATCCACTTCTGTCTCTCCAGGCTACAAGGTGGCATACATCATTTTCTTGCTCTCAGCCCAGTGATTTTTCCATTAAAAAGTGTTGTATTAGTTGTACATTAGCAACTTAAGCATGGGAGCCATGATGAATCGAACTTAGCAGCTGAGGCCAGATGAGCAGAACAGCTCTTTGAGGGAAGAGGGGACCAAGGCCTCTGAAGCCGTAGTTCTGCCCTTTAAGTCCCCCTAGATAATCTGGGATGTCTCCATTACTTAAGTTCAACTGTTTATGGACTTTAATTACATCCTACAAAATACTTTCACAGCAGCACCCCTTCTGCTTTCTACTTGGAGCTGGCCCAAGCTTGGCACTAGGAGATGCCTCAGTTTTAAATCAAGTTTATAGTTTTGATTGTTACAGGAGACTGAGCTTGTAATTTATAAGTGAACTCTGTATTGAAATTTAGAATAACTAAAAGATTTTTATCACATAACTGTGACCAGGAAATTCATTGGATGCCAAACTTCCTCACCAGGGAAATTATTAACCCGATCAAATAAATACACATGGAAAGTGGAAACAAAGTAAAATAAATTGTTTGTAAAAAAAATTCAACACAATTGTATGAGAGAAGCCTATTCCATATATCATTTAAATTAGTTGTAGCATCTCCATAAGATTTAGCACCCACAACGCCCTTGAAGTTGGAAGCTTTCTACAGAGAACAAAGCTCTGTTTTATCTTCTTTGAGGACTCTTTGAGGTTTCAGGTGCTTGGAGTTGTAAACTCAGAGATAACTTTCTTTTTTTTGAAGTTACTTACCATCATGTGAGTCACTCTATTGACTGTCAGTATGAAAAGAACAAAATGCAAGCAAACAATTTATTTTTATTTATTTTCTCCACTTCTAGAAAATCATTATTCTTCACAATTCTTAAGCTGTCATACTTTTCAACCATTGCTACATCTTAAGTTCCTTAATTTCAGATAGTATTTTGTGATCTCCAACTCTGAAGTCAGTATTTCTCTACCCATGGGAACGAGCACCTCAGTGAGTCGTAGCATATATTGTTTTTACTCTGTTTCATGAAGAGGTCAGAGAATAGGAATTTAAAAAAAACCAGCACATACATGTGTACCCACACATATAAAAGATTTTCATGGATTTGTAGTCAAACATAGAAAGACTATAGTATAAGAAAGCATATAGTATATAGTATAAGAAAGAATTCTAATCCCAAAATGTACTTGTGGGTATGCATCATACATTTGAGTCTTATCTCTCTCAAAACTTGCTCTTTCCCTTTCTTCTTTTTTCCCTGCCTCTTTTCTCTGCTACCTGTCTCTCTCTCCCTTTCCAAAAAAAAAAAAATTTTTTGATGGTGGTTAAAAATACACATAACACAAAATTTACTATCTTAACCATTTTAAGTACAAAATGCAGTAGTGTTATGTACATTCACATTGGTGCAAAACATCTCCAGAACATTTTTATCTTGCAAATGGATTTCCTCCCTCCCTCAGCCCCTCGCAACCACCATTCTACTTTCTGTCTCTATGAATTGGACTACTTTAGAGATTTCACATAAATGAAATCACACATTATTTGCCTTTTGCTGAATGACCTATTTCACTTAGCATAATGCCCTAAGGATTCATTCATGTCATAGCATGTATCATAGCTTTATTCATTTGTAAGGCCGAATAATATTCCATTGTATGTATGTATGTATCACATCTTCTTTATCTGTTAATCTGTCAATGAACATTGGATTGCTTCCACCTCTTGGTATTGTGAATAATGCTGCAATGAACATGGGGGAGCACATATCTCTTCCAGGCACTGGTTTCAATTCTTTTGGATATATACCCAGGAGTAGAATTGCTGGATCATACAGTAGTTCTATTTTTTATTTTTTAAGGAACTGTCATACTTTTCCATAGTGGCTGCACCATTTTATATTCCTACTAACAGTGCACTAGGGTTTCAGTTCCTCCACGTTCTCTTCCCTCATACCTATTTAAAGCAAACCTCTGTTGTAATATGAGTTACATGACTTTTCCTTTCCACTGTAGCAGGAACACTTCTGCCTATCTCCTGCAACAATGCACCTCTTTCACTAA
The DNA here is from genome assembly GCA_963574415.1 of Tarsius wallacei. NCBI lineage: Eukaryota > Metazoa > Chordata > Mammalia > Primates > Tarsiidae > Tarsius > Tarsius wallacei. The sequence continues at coordinate 10,878 of CAUYQG010105107.1, read as the reverse complement.
TGGACGTTTAGCTGAATCACTTGCTGAGAAGAATGTGCTTTCTCTTTCTAATCTGTAAAGAGAGATAATTGTCAAATGTGTAAACACAGAGAACTTGGAAAAATGTGCTGCTAGACTGGTGATCTTGGGTCTTCAATGTGCATTATTTTAAATTTCTTGGCTCCCTCCTGTAATGAAAGACAGAAAGAAAAAGAGAAAGCCAAACAAACCCTAAGTCCCAAAGAAAGCAAAATAGGTTTCCATTAATTTGAGCAAAGAAAGGAATTATATAGGGTTATATATTTGGAAAAGCCTCTTTGCATTTCAATGGTGTGCCACACACAAACATAAGCAGCAAAATTGAATTTAGGTTAAATGGATAAGATGCAGCATCTAACTGAAGGATTACAATACACGAAAAGCATGTATTTATTAGGAGATTACTGTTACACACCCTGCTTGTTTCTGGGAGATAGCACAAAGGTGCGAATGAGAAATGCAATGCCCGGGGCTGTATACGCATTTACACCCAATCATCCTTTTGGAATTCCACTAAATTCTCTCAAAATGCCGACTTTCTGAGAAAATTGTATTGCTGTTTACCGGGATTCTTTTCTCTTCTTGACATTTCCCTGTTGACAGTCTCTGCCACAGAATTTTACGTTTTCCTCCCTTGATTCACGTTCAGGTCAGAGACAGGATGGAAATGAATGACATCCACTCAAGACCGACATTTCTGGCTGTTTTCTGGCTGACAGCAACCTGAGAATCCCAGTGACCCTCTATTATTGCCCAGGGACTCCTCCTTTCCATTCATTTTCAGTTTTCCTAGGTTTTTTAAGCCTGTGACATGAACCCCCAAGAGCAGGCAGAAGTCACTACAAAAAAAACCAATAAATCAAAAAATTAGCCGGGTATGGTAGTGCATGCCTGTAGTTCCAGCTACTTGGAAGGCTGAGGCGGAAGGATCGCCGGAGCCCAGCAGGTCGAGGCTGCAGTGGCCAGGAGCAGCCACTGCTCTCCAGTCTGGGCGACACAGTGAGACTCCAACTCAAAAAACACAAAACAAAACAAAAAAACACCAATATAAGCTCATCCTCATTGTGTGCGTGGTCAACCTGGAATCACCTTGAAAGAGTACAAGAGATAAGCACATTCCCATGAGGTCACAGAGGTGCTGGGGCCAAAGGTACCCGCAATTGGGTGGGCAGAGCTGGGACTGGAACCCAGGTGGGCAGGGCTGCCTCCCCAGCGGGCTCAGCTTCACCATCAGAGCTTCAAGAACACACCTCAGCCTTAGGAGTCCCATGAGTAGTGGCCACCATCATACATCTCTGGTAAGCTGGAAAATTAGCGGGAAACGTGAAAGGGAATTGTCCTTGAGGGTCCTGGTCAGTGCTTCCCAACCACTCAGAGTAGAAGACAGGACATTGAACTCTCTCTCAGATCCCTGAGGAGAAAAGAGCCCCCCTGGCATCTTTCCTCACACAGTTCTAGGCCTGTCACTGCCCGGCTCATCTTCCTCACATCTTTTATTAAAGTTTATTGAAGTATAATTTGCATACAGAAAAAGATGCACAGATGGATAAATTCTGAAAAATGTATAAGCTGAGTAACCACAATAATTAAGATATAGAACATTTTCATCACTCCGTAAAGTTCTGACCTTGTCCCATTTGCAGCTAACCTGACCACTACACCAAGCCCTTGCAAACACCAATATGCTTTCTATTTGCATAATTTGCCTTTTCAGAGAGTCAAATAAATAGAGTCACACAGTGTGTAGCATTTTGTGTCTGGCATCTTTCGCTTAACGTAATGACTTTAAGATTCATCCCTGCTGTTACCTCTATCTGTATTTTACTCTTATTGTTGAATGGTATTCCATTGCATAGATGTTCCACAATCTGGTTATCCACTTACAACTAGTGAACATTCTGGGGCTTCCTAGTTTGGGAAGATTATAACTAAGGTTGCGCTATGGGTCTTTTTGTGACCTCTTTTTAGTAATTTCTATTGGGTATTACCTAGAAGTAATTGTTGGACTGGATGACAAGCGTTAACGTTTATAAGAATTTGCTAATTGGTTTCACAAAATGGTGGTGCCCTTTTGCATTCCCACCAGCAATGTGAGTTTTGGTTGCATCATATTCTTGCCTGCATGTGATATTGTCCATTTAAAAAATGTTAGCCATATTAATGGGTAGACGGTGGTATCTTATTATTGATTAAATTTGCATTTCCTTCTTGATAATGAATTTGAACACCTTTTCATGTGCTTATTTACCACACATATATCCTCTTTTGTGAAGTATCTGTTAAAATCTTTTGTGCCTTTTTTTTTTAGCTGGGTAACTAACTTTGTTATTTAGTTGCCAGTTTTCTTTTGCATCTCTTTGGGGCTCAGCCCTCCAACAGGGACTCCAGGTCTGCAGGAGGCAAGAGGCAAAGTATGAAACTGTTGGCTAGAGTAGCAAGTGTTACAGTTTAGCACAGAGTTCATGTTGCTTCCGTTGCTTTTTGGTCTGTGAGACCCTGGGGCTGAGCTTTGTCCCTTGAACCCACGTCCTCAGAGCTGTCAGAGCTCTGCCTTCAGTCTTCCTGACGGCGGTCCCCTGGGTCTCTACTCTTGGATCTAGACTTAGACAGGCTTTGTACCCTGGGCAGATTTTAAAGGGCCCTTACCCTCCTACCAGACACAGGCCAGGGAGTTTACTCTGGGGTTTTGACTTTTAACTCTGAATGTGTAACCTAGTGGTCCATCCTATGTTGCATCCTGCCCCATCCAGCCTATGCTCTGATACAGTCACACATCAGCAAGACCAAAAGATGTCAGTAGGACACTGAACATTGCCTGGAGAAGGGATTTCACTATTTCATTTGTTTCACGGTATGTCTTTTCCAGTCCTTAATCCACCACAAAAGTCAACATATTTTTTATATCTGTCTGAAATACTCTGAAATACTCACACTCCCCCCACCCCAAATGATGCCTCACTCCCTCATCTAAATCCCACTTTTCATTTCCCGCCCAATTTAGATCTCCTCTCTGTGAAGTTCACGCTGACCTCCCTCCATCCCCCTACCCATTCCAAAAGGCTCTCATTCTCTAGCATTTGTGCTCACTTGCATGCTCTCTATCACTCATGTGTCCTCCGTGTCTGTCTGTCTGTCTCTTTCTCTCTGTCTCTCTCTCTCTCACGCACACATGCACGCGTGTGTGCGTGTGTGTGCTCCTCTGTAACCTTTAGAAAGCACTGATTATTTCTTAACATCTACCACTCCACCACTACCTCCAATAGTTAGATGGTAAGTTTTTGTTTGCTTGTTTTTTGCTTTTACTGTTTTTTTTTCTTCATCTGTTAAATGTCAAACTCCTTAAGAGAGGGAGCACAATGTTTTTTTACTATAGTGCCTTGAGTATAGTAAGTGCTCAATAATTGTTTACATTTCTTCTGTTTAATCACATTCTCACTGTGTGTTTAAAGACTTTTCCCCTTCTTTGTGTTGGGGCCATGGAGAACTCGCTAACAGCTGTGTATGAAAGAGGGAGAAAGGAGGAGGAGGAGGAGGAGGAGAAAGCACAGAGGAGGAGGACAAGAAGGAGGAGGAGGACTACCATCCTCTTAGCCTTTTCCCATTGAGGCAGTTCTCTCGGGATTTTTTTCTTCCACTCAGGACATTGTTCCCACTTGCAGGAGTCCTGCCCCTGCCGGGTCTGAGGTTTCCTGAAGGAGAGACGATAGGCGAATGAAGGAACTTATCATGAAATGATATAGATGGACACTTGCTTCTGGACAGAATGTCAATTTAATGTTAGTTAACACAGAGCTTTTATACCATTCGCAAAGGGGCAAGACGAAAATTTTTTCATGTATATATGTTTTAAAAGTTATCACTATCTAGCAGTCTAGAAGTGACAAACAAGCCAAGAACACCATCTATTTTTAGTTAATGAGTCTTTATCATAAAGCCAAATATGATAGTTTTAGTTTAAAGTCTCGAATTACAGTCTTTGAAATGTCTCATGAAAGTTTTTAAGTGTATATTTTTCCACGTATCAGGAGTTTTCTTTTTGGGGCTTTTATGACCTTTAAAGTTTTGTAATTGCCTCTCTTGTCTAGGTGTCTTTGTTATTTTTCTCTTATCCCGCAGTGTTTATTTCTAAAGAAAACTCAAAAGAGGCTTTTAGTGATGCTTTTCAGGCCCCAAAGGTTGCTTTCTGTATTTAGTTAATTTATCATAAAAGTATCCAATTAGTATATTATGAATTCAGTGAAAGCCCACTCTATAAACATTAACTTAGAATTTTAACTATTGAATAAAGTAAAAACTTTAACGATTAATTTTCATCCTAAATCTGTGAAAACAGGGTTATAAATCACCTACAGAACTCCTAGATAAGTGTTAGAACTTACAGTGAACTCATAATGATATTACTATAAACTTATGCTTCTAAAAAACCTTATGTCTAAACACTAAACTACATAGTTCTAAATCAAATAAGAGGTGAATATACTTATATCATTTTTACTCAAGCAATATCTAGTAACTTACAACCAAGTGAAAGAAAGCATTCTTGATGTGCTTCAGAGTTTAACCATTGCATATGTTAGAAAAGGCCAAACGGCATGGTGGGAAATAGAAAAATGAACAATGACATCCTTGATAGCTATGAGTACTTCGCATAGACATGCTATTCTCTTCTACCATGATTGCACAGAATTCTTCAGCCATATCAAACAGCAAAGGCAGAAGACGGAAAGGCCTCAGCTTCCCGGACTTGCCCTGTGGCCTGGGGTCTTCGGCCCACCAGGACCCTGTCAATCAGGTGGGCCTCCAAGGCTGGCTCCCAACAGTTTTTTTTTTTTCTCTCTATTCTATCTGCTTTCTAAATATAGTTTGCAGGGGATGTGTATTTCATTTTCTTTTACTCCTTTTTTTTTCACATAAGAGCATATATGTAAATATTTCCTCATATTTTCAGTTTTAATCTTTTTTTATTTTTTCTTCTCTTTTTATTGCTTTGTCTAATGGTTTGTTGGTTTGCTTGTTTTTCCTTCTCTTCTTTGGTCTCTTCATTGTCTCTTCTTCTCCCTTCTCTCTTTCTTGGTTCCTTTCCTTTCCCTTATGTTACTTTGTACACTTGGGGAGATACATGTGTTCCCATGACATGGATGTACTGTGAAGTGGTGGGAAGCAGGTCACTGGGGGTTCACACACCAAACAGCAAACATTGTGATCTACTGGCAGTTTTAAAATCTTAGCATCCCCAACATACCTTATTCAAATCTTAAAGCTGCAAAAGAACAACACAGATCTTAACCCACAAAACAGTTTCAGAATCAAAAACATTCCAGAGGCTTTATCAAAGGAAGAATGGGAATTGATAAAAAAGAAATGAAAACTACTCCCTCTTTCACTGAGCAATTGAAGTAAAGATAAAAGAAAAATCCATCACAAGTGAAAATAAATAAATGGAAAACACAGGCACCCCTCAAGTCCCAAAAGGATAGTACATGAGAAGACAGACTTGGGAATTTAAACAATGAAGAGTGCTTAGATTGGCTGGTCTCTGATGACACATGCAGAGATCAAGGAATGGTTTGAAAAGATGAATAATAACTAATAAAGGTAAAACAAAAACATGACAGAATTATTTACTGAGAATAAAGTTGCAAATATTACAAAATGAAATAAATAACAAACTGACAAGCATGAAGAATAATATTAATCAGGTGGAAGAAAGAATCTCAGAACTTGAAGAACAAAATAAGAAACTAACCCAAACCCTTAAAAACATAGAAAGGAAGCTTAAAAAGTCAGAACAAAGTCTTCAAGAGATGCACAATTATATTAATAGACCAAACTTATGTCTGATGGGTATTCCTGAAGCAGAGAAGGAAAATGAGAGCAGCCTGGAACAAACATTCCACAAGTTCATATAAGAAAACTTCCCATATCTCATTAGAGATGTGACCATCCAAACCCAGGGTAGTCAGAGAATCCCTACAAGGCATCAAACGAGAAGACCAACTCCTAGACACAGAGTAATTTGCTTACACAAAGTAGGTATAAAAGAAAAAAATCCTAAAGAAAGCGAGAGAGAAAGGTCAAACAACTTACAAGGGAAGACCAATTAGAATCAGAGCCAATTTAACTACAGAAACACTACAGCCTAGAAGAGACTGGAGTCCAATCTTCAAAGTTCTCAAAGATAAACAATTCTAACCAAGAATTCTTACCCAGTTAGGATAAGCTTCATCAGCATTGGATAATTAAAATCCTTCCCAGACATTCAATTCCTAGGAGTTTATACTGCCTCTAGACCAGCCCTACAAGAGATGGTTAAATAGGAATTAAGCACAGAAGAAAGGAAAAAAATTAAAAAGATTGACCATTACTTTCCCAAGAATGCAGGGAAACAGAGAACCAACACAGTATGCATAGTGACTGCAAGATTGAAAACACACACATATATCAACTCAAAAATCAAAAGAATATCAACCAACAAACAACAAACAACAACAACAACAACAAACTCTATAAGAACCTCATCACTGAGAAACACTCACATTTCAATAATCAGCCTGAACATGAATGCACTAAATGCACCACTGAAAAGATAAATAATGGCAAACTAGGTAAAGAAAAGCATGACTCAAAAATATGCTGTCCACAGGAGTCTCATCTCACCAGAAGGGATACTCACAGACTTAAAGTTAGAGGATGGAAACAAATTTTCAGGGAAATTGAGCAAAAAAGAAAGCAGGAGTTGTGATCTTAATATCAAACACAATAACCTTTAAGCTATTAAAAATTAAGAAACATACAAAAGGATTCTATATGATTTGTCCATCAATAAAAAATTGCCATCCTAAATGTATATGTACCCAACACAGGAGCACCAGCTTTTAAAAAGCAGCTAATAAGTAAACTAAAAAAAGATATTGACTCTAACACATTGCTGGATACTTAAGTATCCCACTTACAACACTAGATAAATCCTCTAGACAAAAAATCAACAAGAAGATCCAGAACCTCAATTTGATGCTTGACCAAATGAACTTAATGGAAAACTTCAGAACACTCCACCAAACAACCAAAAGTATACATTCTTCACATCACCAAGTGGAATGTACTTCAAGATCAAACACATCCTGAGCCATAAATCAAGCAAAAACACATTTCATAATACAAATACTGCCATGCTCCTTCTCAGACAACAGTGGAATAAAAATAAAAATCAACACCGACAAAATTAAGCACAAAGATATGGACACTAAACAGCATGATACTGAACAACACCTGGGTCAACATGGGAATCAGAAGAAATTAAAAGTTTCCTAGAAACAAATGTAAATAAAGACATATCTTACTAAATCATCTGGGATGACATGAAATCATTTCTAAGAGGGGAATTTATATCTCCACAAACACATATAAACAAAATAGAAAGATGACAAGTTAACAGCCTAACAAATTACCTAAGAAAGCAGGAAAGACAAGACCACCAAAATCCTAACTTCAGCAGAAGAATTCAGATCATGAAAGTAAAAGTCCAAATATGGGACATAGAAGACAAAAATATCATAGAAAAATTCAACACAACAAAAAGCTGGTTCTTTGAATGGATAAAGAAGGTTAACAAGCCCCTAGCCAGAAAAACAGAGAAAAAGCCCAAATAAACACAATCAGAAATGCAAAAGATCAAGTCAAAAATGACTGAAAAAATATAAATGATTATCAGAGATTACTATGCATACCTGTGTGGAAACAAACTTGATAACCTAAATAAAATGGAGGACTTTCTGTCTTCACACAACCTACCAAGGTTGAAACAAGAAGAAATTGAGACCATGTATAGACCAATAACAATCCAGGAAATTGACTCCATAATAGGAAAACTACCAAGAAAAAAAAGCCTTGGACGAAATGGCTTTCCAGCAGAATACTACAAAACATACAAGGAGGAGCTGATACCAATACTATTGAATGTATTCCAGGCAATTGAGGAAGATGGAAACCTCTCCAAATCCTTTTATGAAGCCAACATTGCTCTGATATCCATACTGAATGAACATCCAACAAAGAAATAGAACTACAGGCCAATATTTCTAATGACCATAGATGCAAAAATTCTCAAAAAAATTCTAGCAAATTGGTTCCAGCAATACATCTCAAAAATCATCCATAATGACCAAGTAGGCTTCACTGCCAGGATGCAGGACTGGTTCAACATCCACAAGACCATAAATGTAATTAAATGCATCCACTGTTATAAAAACAATAATCACTGGAATATAACATTAGATGCAGAAAAAGCTTTCAATAAAATCCTACATCCTTTTTTAATAAAAACCTTTGAACACCTAAGCAAAGAGGTAACATACCTCAAAATACTAAGAGTTATCTACAATAAACTCACAACCAACATATTTTTAAACAGACAGAAATTGGAAGCATTTTCCCTGAAAACTTGAACAAGGCATAGTTGCCACTCTCATACTCCTGTTTAATATAGGGTTGAAAGTCATAGCTACAGCAATCAGGCAAGAGAAGGAAATCAAGGTTACCCATATCAGAAGAGAAATTCAAGTTACCCCTCTTTGCTGATGATATGATCCTATACCTTGAAACCCCATGAGAATCTGTTAAAACCTCCTTGCACTGATAAAGAACTTTAGCAAAGTCTCAGGGTACAAAATAAACGTGCAAAAGACAGTCACATTCTTATACACTAACAAGAAACACAGGAAGAGATCCAAATAAATAACACAATCTCATTCACAATAGCCACACACACACAAAAATAAATACTTCAGCATCTTACTAACCATGTAAGTGAAAGACTTCTACAGTGAAAACTATAAAACACTTCTCAAATAAATCAAAGAAGATACTAACAAATGGAAAAATATTCCATGCTCATGAGTTGGAAGAATCAACATTGTTAAGATGTCTGTCCTACCAAAGGGAATCTACAGATTCAACACAATGCCTATTAAATTACCATCATCATTCTTCTCAGACCTGGAAACTAACAATACAGAAATTCAAATGGAAAGATAAGCAACCACAAATAGTCAAAGGAATTCTTAGCAAATAAATAAGGCAGGAGATTTTAGACTTCCCGACTTTAAATTTTACTTTAATGTTACAATAATCAAACAACCTGGTACTGGTACAAGAACAGGTATCAATGGGACAGGATAGAGATTCCGAGAAGCAAAATCTCAGCTTCTCAACCAACTCATCTTTGACAAAGCCTCCAACAATATCCACTGGGGAGAGAACTTATTCAGTAAAAGGTGCTTGGAAAACTAGCTGACCACATGCAGAAGATTGAAACAGGACCCCTGCCTATCACCATACACAAAAACCAACTCTAAATGGATCAAAGACCTAAACATAAAGCCTCAAACTAGGAGATTCTTTAAAAATGCAGGAGACACTCTCACAGAAATTGGAATAGGCAATTAATTATTGATCAAAACCCTTAATTTCCATGCAACAATAGATAAGATAGATAAGTGGGACCTAATCAAACTGAAAAGTTCTGCAAAGCAAAAGATATCATCAAGAGAACTAAGAGACAGCCTACAGAATGGGAAAAAAATATTTGCCAACTGTATATCTGACAAAGACTAACATTCAGGATTTACAAGGAACTCAAATGTGCTGAAAGGAAAAAAACAAAAACAAAACAAAAATCCCTATTAAAAAGTGGGCAAAAGTATGAATAGACACTTTTCAGAAGAAGACATATAAGTAGACAACAGATAAGTGAAAAAATGCTTTGCCTCACTAATCATCAAAAAAATGCAAATTAAAACCACAATGAGATACCCCCTAACTCCAGTGGATGCCCATCATCCATAATTCAAAAACACCAAATGCTGGATAGGATTTGGGGAAAAGAGAACACTTCTACATGGTTGGTGGAAGTGTAAACTACTACACCCTCTGTTAAAAACAGTGTGGCTGTTTCTAAAATAGTCTAAAAGTCTACCTTTCACATGACCCAGAAATTCCCCTTTTGGGACTATACCTAGAGGAGCTCAACTCATTCTATAAAAAAGATACATGCATGTACATATTTATTGCAGCACTATTCACAATAGCAAAAGTATGGAACTAACCATGCTGCCCATCTAAAGTGGACTGGACAAAAATAATGTGGTACATGTACACAATGGAATACTACACAGCCATAAAAGAGAAAAAATATGATGTTTGCAGCAACTTGGATGGATTTAGAGACTATCATACTCAGCACTTATTACAGAAACAAAAATCTGAGTCCCACATGTTCCCACTCATAAGCGATCCCTGACCATTTATCATAATATTATAAGAAAGTGTTTCGCAGAAGTAGAACACTGCATTGCAGGGGGCACATAACATCCATAAGGGTACCTGATCACAAACCAGGCAAATCGGGGTCCAAAGGGAGGCCCAAATTTGACCTGTATCATGAACTCTTTTCTACCTAATCCTGAATTGTACACCATATTTTTTAAAAATTACTATTATTGTTATTGTTATTTTAAATATTTAGAATGTATTTAAAATTTTTAATATGTAAATTACTATGCATGGTCTTAACTGATCTTTATTATAACACTGTGAAGATGATGTTATTAAAATATTAAAAATAAAAATGTTGAAGCTTATATGCTTGAAGTAAGACCTCAAAAGATAAATAGCTAATTAGGTGCCAGATTCATATCTCAGACTCAGTTTTACTTTATTTTATTTTTTTGAGTTGGCGTCTCACTCCGTCGCCCAGACTGGAGTGCAGTGGCCGCTCCCGGCCACCGCAGCCTCGACCTGCTGGGCTCCGGCGATCCTTCCGCCTCAGCCTTCCGAGTAGCCGGAACTACAGGCGCGCGCTAC
>CAUYQG010105105.1:0-18529 GCA_963574415.1 Tarsius wallacei | reverse complement strand
GGGCTCGGTGGCTCAGCCTGTAATCCCGCGCCTTGGGAGGCTGAGGTGAGTGGATTGCCTGAGCCCGCGGGTTCGAGACCCGCCTGGGCAGGCGAAACCTCATCTCTACAATAAATCAAAAAATTAGCCGGGTGTGGTAGCACGTGCCTGTAGTTCCAGCTACTCGGAAGGCTGAGGCGGAAGGATCGCCGGAGCCCAGCAGGTCGAGGCTGCGGTGGCCGGGAGCGGCCACTGCACTCCAGTCTGGGCGACTGAGTGAGACGCCAACTCAAAAAAAATAAAAATAAAAATAAATAAATAAATAAATAAATAGACTGCTGAAAAAAGAAAACATAAAGTGTATGCAGAGGAGTTATCAGAGCCAGCCTGACTGCTATCCTTTGAAAGTCCTGCAAACAAGACTGGCTGTTGCCTGGCATCTGGGAGCTTCGTTATCAGGAGGGTCCTCACCACTCCCAGAAGTGAGAAGAGAAACTAGTATTCCTAAACTGTTTGTATCAGCACCTGCTTTCCTTCTGGGAGTCTGGAACTTTGGGACATGCCAGTAGGCTGAAGCCGCCCACATGACTAGCTCCCAATAAAAACCTTGGTGACTTTTGAGCTTCTCTGGTCCGCAACGTATCAAATGTGTTGTTACAACTCCTTGACAACTCCTGCCTGGGTTTATTCTACTGATAGAGGACTCTAGGATCACACATCTGGTGTTCTCTGAACTGAGCCCCATGAATCTTCTCCATTTCCTGATTCTGCCTTATATCCTTTTGCTGCAATAAAGTATTGCCATGAGTGCACCTATATGCTGAAGCCTGTGAGTCCTCCTAGTAAAATATCAAACCTGGAAGTGGTTTTGGGAACCATGACACAAAGTGAAATTATTTTAAAAAGTGCATTCTTCTAATTTTTAATAAAGTATAAAACAGACAAAAGCATATATTACATAATGAGAATGCTACCATTTACAGTTGCAATATGAAATTCAGATTTTTAAAAGTCTGATTTAGTTATACATTACCGTGCACCCAGCAATCACATGTTAAAATATATTCAAGGTTTTCCTAATAGATGTTTTCTTATAAAACAAGAATTCTTTTTCATAGGTAATAGCCATTGTGCCAAATTTGGGTATCATATAATAACACACCATTAATACATACAGCATAAAGTAGTTTAAAAAAAACATAGAAACTCTCAAGTAAAAAAGAGAAAAATACCACTGAGGTACTTATCAGTTTAATATAAATATGTGCTAAATTATTATGAATTAATAAAAGCCTTAGAGCACAGTTACATTCTTAAAAACTGCTTAAACATCAGAACAATTCATAACTATTAAGTATCTCTTACTTTTTGCTTTAAAACTGCTTGTCATCGTAATTTTGTAATGCTACTGTGAAAGTGATACTGGCCTCTACTATAAAGCTGAGTTTAAAAGCTGTTTTACAGAAGAAAGACATTGGTTATTAAATTGGGCCTCTTTCAAGGTGTTCTAAATTAATAAGCACCCTCACTCAATGGCGCATTTTTGGCTTTCTGATAAAATGAACTGAACATTCCATGGAATTTAAAACACATTGCCAAATGTCGCTTCAAGAACATAAATAGCATTGCTGAAGATATGTTCAGAAATATATTAAATAGTAGTGGGAGAGAAGACATTTAGCTACAAGAAAGCAAATTTAATTTAGTGACTGAGTGACAGCTCATTGCACTGTCATGATCATCTCTGTGTGTCTGATTTTGTGAATATGAAATAAACCTATCTTCTAGTTGATATAAAAATTTGTTGTTGTTAAGATACCAGGATTTTCATATACTAGTAAATTGCTAAAGTATTGATCTTTTGAAATTACAATGTTGAGATCACTTACAAAGTATGTGTTTAATGTTTAAAAATGTATTCTACAAACAATATTCTAACAGTCAGGTACAGAAAAACTATTCAGTCTGTATTCTATCACTCAATTCATATTTTCTATTTCTTCATGGTTTAGTCTTGGTAGGTTTTGTGTATTTTAGGAATTTGTCTATTGCAGCTGGTTATCCAATTAGTCGGTGTACAACTGTTCATAGTATGCTCCTATAATCCTTTTTACTTTTGTACAATCAGTAGTAAAACTTTCACTTTCACTCCTGATTTCAGTAATTTGAGTTCTCTTTTTTAGTCTACCTAGCTAAAGGTTATGTTGATATTTTCAAAGAACTAATTTTTTATTTCATTGATTTTTTTCCTATTATTTTTCTATTATCTGTTTTGTTTCTTTCTGCTTGAAGCTTTATTTCCTTCCATTAGCTTTGGGTTTGGTTTGTTCTTTTTCTGATTCCTTACATTTAAAAGTTTTGATGCTGATTTGAAATACTTTGTTTTATAATGTAGGCACTTATAAGTATAAATTGTCCCATTTTTACCATATGCCATAAGTTTTTGTATGTTGTGTTTGCATTTACTTTTGTCTCTACGTATTTTCTGATTATTCCTGTGATTTGTTCTTTGGTTCACTGGTTGTTTAGGAGTATGATTTTAATTTCCACAAATTTGTGAATTTTCCACTTTTCTTTCTGTTATGGGATTTCTCATTTCATCTCATCTGTGATGAGAAAAGATACTTTGCATAAGATCTATCCCTTTAAATCTATTGAGACTCAACTGTGGCCTAATATGCTGAAAAATATCCTATCCGCAATTTTGTTGTTGGATAGTGTTCCTATGGTTGGGTAAAGTGCTTTGTATCTGATGGGTATTGAAGTCTCCAGCTATTATTATATAATTGTCTATTTTCGCTTCATATATTTTGAAGGTCTGTTATTAAATGTGTATCTATAAATTGTTATGTCTTGCTGTACTGAGATTATTAGTACATAATGTCATCTTTATCTCTTGTAACCGTTTGAATTTAAAGTCCACTTTTTCTGCTATTAATATAGTAGACAAAAAGAGAGCCTATTGCTGCTCTCCTTTGGTTACCATTTGCATTGAATATACTTTTCCAACCTTTCAGGTTTAACTTACTTGTGTTTTGGGATTTAAAATGGATCTCCTGTAGGCAACATACAGTTGATTATAATTTTCATCCTTTCTGCCAATCTCTGCCTTTTGATTGGAGAGTTTAATCCATTTACATTTAAAGTAATTATTGATAAGATGGGTCCTCTGTCATTTTGCTATTTGTCTCCACCCCTGCCTTAGAGCTTTTTTGTCCCTCATTTCCTGCATTACTATCTTTTTTTGTTTAGTTGATTTTTTTGTAATGAAACATTTAGGCTCCTTTCTTGTTTCCTTTTATGTATATTCCTTAGCTTATTTTTTGTGTGGCTACCTCGGGGATTACATTTAACATCCTAAAGTTATAACACTCTAATATATAAATTTATACCAGCCTTGATAACATATAAAAGCTCTGCTCCATTAACAGCTCCATCGCCACCCTTTTAGTTATTGATATCCCAAAATTACAGTTTTACACATGAATATCCAAGCATATAAGCTAAAGGTTATTTTAATGCATTAGTCTCTTACATTATGAAGAAAAGAAAATGTGAAGTTACAAAACAAAGTTAAAATAATAGAAGCTTTTAGGCCAGTATTTTTATACATATTAATCTCGTAAGACATGCGGAAAACAAAAGTAGAGTTACACACCATTGTTACAAAAATATTAGCTTTTATAATTGCCCATGTGTTTACTTTTACTGAGATCTTTATTTCTTCATAGGCTTTGGATATTTCGTGTCTTTTAATTTCAACCAGCAGTACTACTTTAGCATTTCTTTCAGGGCAAGTCTAGTAATGAACTCCCTCAGCTTTTGTTTATCTGGGAATATCTCACTTTCTTCCTCATTTCTGGAGGACAGTTTTCCAGCTACAAGATTCTTGGTTGACAGTCTTTTTCTTTTAGCACTTTGACTATTCTGGCCTACTTGCCTTCTAACCTCTAAAATTTCTGGTGAGAAATCAGCTGATTATTGAATATCCCTTTTATGTGATGTGTTGCTTCTCTCTTACTGATTTCAAAATTCTCTCTTTGTTTTTGGCTTTCTACCAATGATAATAATACGTCTTGGTGTGATTCCCTGAGTTTATCGCTTAGCGTTCACTGAGCTTCTTGGATTTACATTCATGCCTTTCATCAAATTTAGAAATTTTTGGTCATTATTTCTTCAGATGTTCTCTGCTGCAATGCATATGCTGGGTTGCTTGATGGTGTTCCACATGTCCCTTCGGCTCTTTCACTTTTCTTCGATCTTTGTTCTGTATGTTCCTCAGACTCAATCATTTTCATTGCCTTATCTTCAAGTTCACTAATTCATTTTTCTGCCTGCTCAAATCTGTCTCTGAATTTCTCTATAATCCATGACTTGCAAGGGCTCGACTTACAATTTTTTGGCTTTATGATGGGTTTATCAGATGTAAGCCCACTGTAAGCCTAGAAGCTTCTGTCTTACAAGACTTAGTTTCTACTGAATGCATACCACTTTCACAACATCATAAAGTCAGAAAATTATAACTTGAATCATCATAAGTTAAGAACTGCCTGTCATGCTGCCAGCATTAAATGCACTTCTGACTTCCAGTATTTTCAACTTACCATGGGTTTATCCGGATATAACCACATTATAAGTTAAGGAGCACCTGTTGTAAATTTCTTATCGCAGTTTGCAGTACTTTTCAATTTTAGAAATTCTTTCTGGCTTCTTTTTAGGTTTTGTATCTCTTTACTGTTATTTCCATTTTGCATACAGTTTGCTTTCTTCTATATCTTCCTTTGTTGTTTGAGTATCTTTAAGACAGTTGTTTTAAAGTCTTTGTCTTGTAGATCTGCTATCAGGTCTTTTTTCAGGGACAGTTTCTGGTTTATTGTTGTTGTTGTTGTTGTTGTTTTCTTTGAATGGGCTATACTTTCCTGTTTCTTTGTATGCCTTGTGATTTTTTGTTGGTGTTGTTGAAAACCAGAAATTTGTATCTAATAATACAGTAATTCTGGAAATAAGATTGTCCTCTTGCCCTAGGGTTTTCTGTTTTTGTTTTTTGATTGTTGTAGAGTATCTCTGTACCAAGAATTACTCTGAGGTATAAACTTAAGGTTTTCTCAGGTATTTTCTGAGTCTGCACCTTCCTCTGAGCACGCATACATCTGTTATTGATTTCTCATTTCATCTCATCTGTGACCAGAAAAGATACTTTGTATAAGATCTATTGAGACTTACTTGTGGCCTAACCTACTGAAAAATGTCCCATATGCAATTCTGTTGCTGGGTAGTGTTTCTATGGTTGGGTAGAGTGCTCTTTACCCTTGTAAGTTCCCCTGTAAATGCAGTTGCTATTGAATGTCCCAGTGTTCAATGTCTGGCTCCCAAAAAAAGAAAAAGAGAAAAATGTAAGGTGGGAGAAAGGTACTGGCCCTTTAAATTCCCTGGAAGTCATTTCAGTCAAAAGAAGAGGTTTGAAGCAAGTAGGAAGGTGTGACAATGCTTTTTGTCTGCATCTCTGCAATCAGAAGGAGCAATCAGCCATCAGAACACAGATCCCTGATATTTAGAGGAAAAAGTCCTTTTTGCCCATCCAGGCTCTCTCAAGATGTGTCCTAGCCGCACCAGGAACATGTGCAGGGCTGCCTGTCATGGAGCTAGGGCTAGAGTTGGGTAGCTGCTACTAAGCTAAGAGCTGAAATTGACCAAAATTAACCATACTTTACAATCTAAGTCTTCTCCTGGAAATTGCTAGCCTCTAACAGACTCCAGAGCTCCTAAAGAGCTACATCAGACAGATTGTGTCAATGCAATTGTTGTCTAGGTAGGAACAGATTCCTGTTGCTTTCTACTGTTCCATCTTTCTGGAATCCTCTTTCCACAAAGTATTTTACATACCAGAAGTGTATTTGTAAGAATAAATATTTGTTATCACAATATGCTATAAAAATAATGTTTCCAGTAAATTAGTAGAAGATGACAAAGATCCATTCTAGGAAGTCACTGAATTTGCTTCAGGTATGGAACTAACCAATTAAGTTAAATAAATAGTATTTTAGAGATGATCTTTGGCATGGAAATGGTAAACTATGGGATTCTTAACCCAATGTGTAATGCAGGTTTAAAACACAAATGTCATCCTTCTATTAACAAACAAATCAAAAACCTTTAACAACTCCATATCCTCAACAGAAGAAAAAGTCATCTAAACCATTAAGAATGTTATACAATGCCTTTCACAATGTAGTCCTAACCTAACCTACCTCAGTCTCCTTTTATCACAAACCCTTTCAATCTTGCCTCACTACATTTTTCACCCGTTCCTGGAGCAAGAACCCTACTCTAATGTGCTGCCATGCTTATTTAGCTTATACTTCCTTAGCCAGGAGTGTCCCTTCTGCCTCACTTTCATTGTCAGCTGAACTTCCTGTTCATTTTTCTACTTCTAGCTCGATTGTTTCCTTCTCTGAGAAATTTTTCCCAATGTTTCTAGGCATAATGTTTTTAACTCAACTTTGTTACATATTTTGTCAACAGTTAGCAGAGTTCCCTGCACATAATACATGTTCAATAAGTGTGATAGCTTGAACAAGAAACACTGGCACCTAAAACCTATGAAATAATAAGATACCCAAATTAAACGCATTCAGATACATTTTTGAAAACAAGATTTAGCTACTGGGAATATTTCTTAATAAATCTTTCAATTGGTAATTTTAAGATACAACCTATCACAATTTAAAAGCATCTGAAGTGTCACTTATTCTGGATTTAAACTCTCATTCCTTTTTTAAACTAAGTCTCAGGATATCCTTCATTTTTGTACATGTATAGTCTATTGTCATCTTTACTCCCACAAAATTAGTGACCATATTTCTTTTTTATCCACTGCAAGACCGGAGCTTCAACTCATTTAAACCTAATTAAATGAAACCTTTAATTAATTTTGTTTGCCCTCCCATGCTATCTTTTTAGAAAGTAGAAAAGAAAAAAAATCTGATAATTTTTCAAACTTCTAGAGCAAATAATAAGTATAATCTCTTATATTTTCAGAATTATAATACCATAAAAGAGGATTTCCTACTGTGCTTTGAAAAACAATAGCTGCAATAAATTATTTTTTAATGAAGCAAGGGCAAAGAAAATCTGTCATAATATTTTGCATTCCACTGTAGTTCATGTATTTCAACATTAACGAACACTTAATCACATTTTCTATTAAGAACTTTAAAACTTTATATCACAGTAAGAAGAGTATAAAATTAAAGACATATGTTTCATTTTTTTAATACAACAAATTTAGGTAAGCCTAGACATATAAAAAGACCTTTTAAAATACCCAGTCATAAAAAAAGTAAATTATGCTTTTATCCTCAGAGAAAAACGACATACTAAATACCAGTTCTTTAGATAGGCAAACCATTATCACTAAACCCATCATGAAGGAGCACATGGAGTCCTTAATTCACAGATTAGAGATTACTTTTAGATTCACTGAAGTCTTGCCAAATGTTCATTCTTGTATGAGCAAATGAGTCACCTACTCTTCCAGTGCCTATGCCAGCATAGTCTGTTAGAAACTAATTAAAGAGCAGATACCTTTATCAGAGTATACGTGTTCTAATGCATGGAGATCAGGCAATAGGTGAATACAGTTTATGCAGCAATAGGTGAAGAAATCAAGGACGACCACTTTTCCACATAGATCCTTATAGACAGAAATAGGCTCTTCTGTGTTCAGCCATTCTAGTTCTGAAATTTATAAAAAATAAATTACAATGATTAAAGGAAAAGACAAAGAGAAAATACACCTACAACTTTCCATTAAAACAGGAATCTCAGGGCATGGTGGCTCACGCCAGTAATCCCAGCACTTTGGTAGGCTGAGGTGGGAGGGCTGTTTGAGCCCAGGAGTTCAAGACCAGCTTAGGCAACATAGTGAGACCTCGTCTCCCCAGCAAATCAAAAAATTAGTTGGGCATGGTGCTATGCCTATAGTCCCAGGAACTCAGAAAGCTGAGGCAAAAGGATCACCTGAGCCCAGGAGGTCAAGGCTGCATTTATGGTGCTACTGCACTCCAGCCTAGGCAAGAGGCAAGACCCTGTTTCAAAACAAAACAAAACAAAATACTGGTTTGATCTGCAGATTTTTTTTCCTAGAACTTTTGTTATTATTGAGTAACTCTAGTTACTTTATAGTCATTTACTGTTACTTTTTATTTGTTCTACCCAATTTTGGTGGCACGATCATAACTCACTGCAACCCCGACTTCTTGGGCTTAAGCAATTCTCCTGCCTCAGCCTCCCTGGTAGCTACAGGCACGTGTCACCAATCTAAGTTTACTTTTTAATTTTTTTGTAGAGACAGGGTCTTGCTTTGTTGCCTAGGCTGGCAAACCAGTATTTCTACCAATTAGTCCAAACTAGTGAGGTTTCAGGATACAGTGACCTCTTAATTATCCATTTTTGCTAATCATGTACCAGTTCAAATGATCATCCAGAACTTCACACTAATTAATGCATACTTCATATCCTACTTGCAAAATATTTATTACTCTGTCTTCTATGACTTTTCTGTAAATAGTCAAGAGTGACTTGGATGGGTATGAAAAGCAACATTTCAGTTACTGTACTAGGTAGGTACCTACCAGGCTTAATAATATTTTACAGTAACAACAATTATAATGAATACAATTTAAATAGCTGCTAACATTTAGCAAGTAAATTTAGTAGGTAAATTAAGAATTTTACATATATTACCTCTAACCCACATAATAATCCTAAAAGGTAAATACCAGTTCCATTTGACAAAAGTTAGGCTTGGAGATGTCAAGTAACTTGCTCAAAATCACAAAGCCAACAAATGGGATAACAGGGATTTAATCTATCCACTATACTGCACTGCCTTCCATAAACATGCGTTTCTTCTAAGGAATGAACAAAGCATACAGTTTTTGAGATTAAGTTATGTTTATGACTTCTTGATTATAGTTTACTGATAAACCAAGAAAATATTCATATTTAGCATCCTGTCCTCAATAAACAGGTACAGAAGAAAATCAGAATATGTCAAATACAAAGCCTGAATATTCTATCATGTGTATTACTTAAGAGTCAGAGGTCAAATCGTGTGGCAATAAAATGCAGTCACTGTAAATACTACAAACAAGACTAGAAAATAAAAACACTCTCCAAATCCTAGCTGACACCCTGCTTGTTTATAACAGTGTACTTATAAAACTACCTTCTTACAGTTTTAAAAGTATCATATATACTTGTATAAATGCCTAAAATATCTTAAAGTTTGTTTGATGGGATAAGCATTCGTGCACCCGATTCTTTTGTAAGAATACCACAATTTGTCAAGTTCAGTATCAGATTAATAACAAAAAAATAAGCACTTCTCAAGACGGGTGCAAAAGGCTTGGAAAGACACCCAAGACACTGTTGCCAGCGGCAGGTTCCGATACACCTCCCATGAGATAACTGAACCCTGCCACATCCAACCAATTAACTATACATGTGGTTTCAGTGTCATGCCAGGACACATGCCAACACCACCAGGCAAAACAATGCCACTCCCGTTCAAAGAAGGTCAGATACATTTTCATTTATCATGGTAAGAGGTGCTTCACAAACAACCCCGCTGGGAATATCTATTCCTTCATGCTCCACGCCCTCACAGCCAGGATGCTAACCCTAAACATACATAGATATGTTTAGGGTTATAGAGCTTATAGTATAGATTAAAAATTAGAAGTTTCATGACTTTGAACGGAGATGAACGACACGGTTAAGAAATCAGCAAATCTGGGGTCAGCATAATCCCACTTGCGCGGTAATCAGCTGTGAGATCCTGGGCCAAGTTATTTAACCTCCCTGTGCTCCAGTTTCTTCAACTGTAAAATAGGAATAATTAGAGCACCTCATTGAGTTATAGAGAAGATTAAATAAGGTAACATCCTCGGAAGTGTTTCGAGCTGTGTGTCACATTATAAAAAGTCATCAATAGGTATCAGGACGATGCCTAAAGATGATGAGACGACGCTGGGGAACCAGCCTGGAATGGCCAGCCGGGACCACGAAACATTCACGGAGCGACTACTTCGTTCCCATCAGGTCCGGGCAAGACTCGGGATGCAGCGACGAATACGCAGCCCGCCCCCCGCCCCCCCGGCCGTCCAGAAGCCCCCCGTCGGCCGGCGCTCGGGGACACCTGCGAACAGCAGAGCGCGTGAGCCGCGGCTCGGGCCAGACGCCAGGCCCCGCCGCTGGGCCGGCGGCACAACCCCGCCTCGCCCACGGCCGCAGGGGACGGCGCCGTCCCCAAGGAAGGGGAGGGCCCGGCGGGGGTCCCCACCCCGACGCCAGCCCCTCACCTTCCGGAAACTCGGGCACTGACAAGTCCTGCTCCCAGCCGTCCACCTTCTGCAGATACTGGTAGACCAGGCTGTCCTTCTCGTGCTGGGTGACGGCGTCGAGCAGGGCGTATTCCAGCGAGGTCTGCGCGGGGAGCAGGCCCGAGAGGCTGTGGCCCCGGGCTCCGGGCGCCGCCATGTTCTCTCCGGCTCCCGAGGCGGCCGACGGCCCGCGGGCGAGTCCCGCCGGGGGAGAGGCGAAAAGTTTACTGTCCTTTGGCTTCCAAACGGAACATTCGCCTGACCCTCCACCGGCCCCACTCCACGCCAGTGGCACTCTTTGCTTCTTTAAGCGTGCATCCGAATGCCAGGGCCCAGATCGCCGCGGTTCCCGGGCACGTAATTAAACTGCCGTCCCCACCCACCCCGCCCCTTCTGGGTCCTCTCGCCGCAGCCGAGCCTGGACATTGAGAGCGCCAGATTCAACAGGGAAAAGGCCTCTGGGACGGCGTCCCAGAAGCGTTAAAGGAGCCATGCCCCCCCTCCCACTTTGGAAATTAGCGGGCTTTAGAACAAAAATAAAATAAAATAAATCCGTAGGACTTAAGAGGGAACAGTCAACTATTCTTTTCAAAGTCCCGCTCTTAGAACGGGATCCGCCGATTCGACACCGCGCTGGCAGCGGGAAGCAGTTCCCGCCAAGACACTAAAGGCAAAGAGGTAGGGATATCCTCAAGGGAGAAGGCTCTTAAAGTTGAGAGTGACTGGCTCGTGGCTTTGACTTATACATAAATATAGTGCTTTGTCACCCGGGGAGTACTGAATGTGCGGGCGCGAATAGGTTGCCAGCCGAGCCCGGGTGGGGAAGCCGGGAGAGCGGATGCAGCTGGAGCTGCCCCCAGGGGTGCAGGTGGCACGTGGGCGGCGCCGAGGGTCCTTGAGGGTGTGCTTCACAGTCCTCAGAAGGGGAGGGCTCTGACCGCCTTTTTGTAGGGCCTGTGCTTAACCTGGAGAGCGTGAAGACCCCATTCACGGGCCTTGCAGCCTCCAACGCCGAAGGATAAGGCATAGGCAGTGGAGGTCCCTGGCGAGTGACCTCGGGTTTGAGGCTGGTGAAGAGAGGGCTGGTCACTTTCGGGACTGACCACCTCAGCGGTACAGAGTTCGAAGCCTGACCTCAGTACAAGCACGACTTAACATATGTTATCCTTTTGTTTGCAGGGTTTGTTCATTGCTGCTGGAGGAAGACCATGAACTGTCCCACAAAACAAGTTGTTGAATATCCACAAGTCATGGACAGGCGCAATTACATTTTTTTGCGAATTACACTGAGGTGGTCATTTAGTGTTTAGAACACTTGTTGAGCTACTTGTCCAGGGACTGTGATTGGATTTGTAAATTATTTGGGCAGTTGTGCCGTTGAAAGACAGCTGACAGTAGCTTCCTAAGAGTTTTACAAAGCTCATTCTAAGATTAAGCTGTTGAACCTATATTTCCCATTAGTATTTAATTTTCAAAGTATTATTTTTATGAGTCAAGTCCTGGAAAAGGCCAAGAGACTGAATAAAATAACAGCCACAATGGCAGCTTCACAGTTGTGAACCCTGTGATAGGTTCTCTTGATTATATTGTGGTATATATGGAACAGTAGGTGTTCTCAGGTATAGGGTTTGTAGCTTACTAATATATTCATTACCTGAGCATTAGGTTCCCATTGTGTGGGGGGGGGGGGAGTTGTTATTTTTTGTTTTTGTTTTCCTCAACAAAGTAACCCCATTTTAAAAATTTTGTGACAAGAAATGGACTCGAGTGCTTCTTTAATGATAAAATCACTTTGCCATGTTAGAAGACGCTTTTTTAGAAGATGACATTTGGGAATACAAATCTAAAAGAAAACCAAAACCAGTTGATCAAAATAATTGCTCTGAAAATATTCCAAAATCTGTTGAAAAAGCAACAGATGGTAAATACCACTCAAAACGAAACAGAAAAAGAACCATAGAAGCCGAAGGGAAGGTGAAGGACCATGAAATGTCCCTTGGAGAAGCAGATTGTCAGACTTCTGTGGCTTCTAGTCAGAATTCAAGTTGTGGAGATGGTATTCAGCAGTCCCAAAACAAAGAGACCACTCCAAGAAAACTCTGTAGAACTCACAAAAACAAACAAGTGTCCCCAAAGATACGTCCAGTTTATGATGGATACTGTCCAAACTGCCAGATGCCTTTTTCCTCATTGCTAGGTCAAACACCACGATGGCATGTTTTTGAATGCTTGGATTCTCCACCAATCTCAGAAAAAGGTAAGATTGAAGAATTGGTAGCGTTTCTAAATAATCTAAAGGGCCTGCATTATGGCAGACATATCAACTCAGTTAAGCGGGCAAGGCAAGCAATTAACTAAAAAAGAGGTGAGGTGCCATAAAATGAGACACTGTATCAGTTAATGGTATAATTGTAAAGAAAGTTGCAAGCCTGGCTTGGTGGCTCAGCCTGCAATCCCACGCTTTGGGAGGCTGAGGTGAGTGGATTGCCTGAGCCTGCAGGTTCGAGACCCGCCTGGGCAACTTGGCAAGACCTCATCTCTACAATAAATCAAAAAATTAGCCGGGCATGGTAGTGCATGCCTGTAGTTCCAGCTACTTGGAAGGCTGAGGCGGGAGGATCGCTGGAGCCCAGCAGGTCACGGCTGCAGTGGCCAGGAGCATGCCACCGCACTCCAGTCTGGGCAACAGAGTGAGACTCCCAACTCAAAAAAAAATAAAATAAAGTTGCAGACTTGAAAACAGTTTAGATACATTTTCTAATTTCACAAAAGTTCCTGAACATCTCAATTTTTTAAAAAATCAATGATAATTGAACCCCTCACCATGCTTAGCACTTTTACAATGTTTACTTACTTGAGTCTCACAACTACCATATAAGGTAGGTGGTATGGACATTTTATAGAGTTCTTAACAGTTAAATAATCTACCCAATTTTTATCTTTTATGGAACTATATAGAAAAGTATAAATATAGTCTTGCTGCTAAATATGAATATTTTGTATTCGTCATGCCAATATACAGGAAACAGAACTGGGAGTAAGTCTTAGGTCATTAAGATTCTAACAATAAAAATGTGACAGGTGATAACAAAAGTATGCTATGTTTTTATATTTAAAAGTACATAATAAGTTGTATTTCACATATAGAAAATTCTACTTGGAACATATGGAGAATAGGTTGTTGTAATGATTTGTATATTTTAAAGTTATCATGTATACCATACATAGATTTTTTACATCTGAAAAAAATTAAAATTCAGTAAAATAAAAAATAATGCTCAATATGTTTTTCATGTTAACTATGATTCAGAATACATTTTATTGTTAACCCCTAGTTATTTTAAAGTACTGCATGAAGATGCAAGAGATCTCTTTAAAAAAAAATTTTTGGCATTAGCCTTTCCTATAAAAATATAGCAAATGGGCTGGGTGTGGTGGCTCAAGCCTGTAATCCCAGCACTTTGGGAGGCCGAGGTGAGGGTATTGCCTGAGCCCACAGCTTTGAGAATAACCTGGGCAACTTGGCAAGACCTTATCTCTACAATAAATAAAAAATTAGCCAGTTGTGATGGTGCACACCTGTAGTTCCGGCTACTTGGGAGGCTGAGGCAGAAGCATCACCTGAGCCCAGAAGGTCAATGCTGAGTGCTGAGGTGGCTGTGAGTGTGCCACTGCACTCCAGCCTGGGCGATGGAGTAAGACTCCAACTCAAAAAAAAAAAAACTATATATATATCAAGTGAAAACCTCATTAAATGCCAAAAGTTTCCTTGAAAATCAGGAATGGAAGTTGAAATCCATGGTGAGTACCTCAGGAAGAAATGTCTTATAGATGAAACCACTTCAAAAAGATTTTTTTTTTTAACTTTTTTTCACTGATTAAACTTCTTTTAATAGAGTCTAATATAGACTCTAGAATTTTGTTCTATAATAGATACTTTCATGAGGTGGTTTTAAGTTAGGTTTTAACCCATGAAGTCTTCTAGTCAATGTAAACTAGAAGGGGGGTAAGGGTGTCATTGTTTTATAAACCTGGAGATTAACATATTTGGGGATTTGCCTAAAGGGTTTACAGAAAGTTTCTCAATCATAATAGTGTGATGGGGAATGGTTTCCAAATTTTTAAAGACTTATCATTAACTGGTTTGTCAAATTGAATTTCAAGTCTTAGAGTGGAATCTAAAATCTGTTTATTGTATGAACAATTTCATGAAGATTGTTACTTTTTAAAATTGTACAGTGGAACCTAATTTGATATTAGTTGTCATAAATCTTTATTGTTTAATACAATAAAATTGGTAGAATTTTAGTTCTGTGAGAGATATGTTAATCTTATTTACTCTTTATTGCCTGAGCAATAGTGAACTAGTAAAACTGATGGGGTCTGTTTGTAGCACCTGTTTAGGAAATACTCTGGGTAAAAAAGATACGCATTTTCAAGGAAGGGCCTCACAGTTTGTGGGAGTTATTTAGGATAGAAAAAAAGATGTTAGTCTTTTAAAATGTTTGAGAAAAGAGTATTTGAAAAGAAATTTAAGAGTATTTGATTTGAAACTAATAACCAGCACCTTGCAAAACCATGCTAGATAAAGTGTTACTATTTTATGCTGATCTTTTGATTGTGCAGTTAAAAATAGCCTTTGTCCTAAAACTGCAAAGTAGGACTGATGATTTTTTCACTTACAGGTTAATTTATACATCTGATATTGTCAAAACTCAGTCTTTGCTTTGATCCTGTAATACTTTTTTCTTTTCAGAGTGTCCTGATGGTCTTCTGTGCACCTCAACAATTCCTTCTCATTATAGGAGATACACTCACTTCCAGCTAGCTCAAAGTAGGGCTAGTAATAGTCCTTTTAGCAGCCCATCGCATTCATCAGGTGGTAGTTTCAATGAGATTAATTCAGGCTTTCTTTGTGGCCTTGAGGAAAGATGGTCCCTGGATCAGAAACAAACTGGGAACTTAAAAAATGTTTCAAATGATCCCTTGTTGTTGGCAAACTGTTTAAGAAAATCTCAATCTCCATCTGAAAGCAATAAAAATTTTTCCTCTTCTACAAATATCCAAACACCTCAACAAGCACTACAATTTACACAATTTGTTAATAATGAGAAACTGGTAGGAGTTGGTTTGCCTCTTGCTGATGAAGAATTAGATAGCCAAAACAACTCAGAACACGTAAATTTGCCAGAAAATGACTTTAGCGACTGTGAAATCTCCTATTCTCCACTTCCAAGTGATGAAGAAACTCATGAGAGAGATAAAAAACTGGATGATTCACAGCAGGAACTATGTTTTACTGAAAGCTCAAAAGATGGCAGCCTAAATAATGGTGACAGCAACTCTGCTTTGTTTGAAAGACCACCTGGTCCCTTACTGAAGGACCAGGAGGAGAGCTGCCCTGAAGTGAATCTCTTCCTAACTCAGAGTAAGTATGACGAAGGATTGCATAGCTACAATACTCGAAATGATTCATCTCAACTTACTTCCCAAAATAATAAGAGTTGTATTTTGCCTTATAATCCAGCATATACTATTGATTTTATGTTGTTTCCACCTGCATTCTCAGGGGAGCTTGCTGCTTCTAATCATCAAGCCACTAAAGCAAAAGCTGATGAGCAAGAATTTTACTCATCTCAGTCAAGTAAACAGAAACGGATAATTGGAGAATCAGCTGTTTACAATCAAGTTTCTCTTCCTTTAGCTAAGAGTGAAATGTCAAAACCTTTTGAAAGCCAGGGAGGAGGAGATCTTTCTTTCCAACCAACTCCAAGTAAAATTGGAGAATTATCATGTGAAAAATTCAGTTCTAAGAACAATACTAACTCAGCAGGTTTCTGCAGAAAGGGAGATGATATGCTGGACGGTAAAGTTACAGTTTTAAATACTCAAAAATGTTCTCATACACCTGCTGCTGCTGCTGCATCTTTGAAAATACTGCCTTCTGGTCTTAAGGGTAATGCAAGATATCCTTCTACCAAGGTAATGAAGCAAACGGATATAGGTGTGTATTTTGGACTACCACCCAAAAGAAAAGAAGAAAAATTGCCAGAGGAAAGTGCATTAGAAAGGATAAACTTAAATCCAGTCCTAAGTCCTAATGAAAAGAGGTCCCGGCAGTGCAAGAGGAAAGCAGAAAAATCTTTAAGCGATTTAGAATTTGATGCAAAGAATTTAAATGTCAGTCAGCTTTCTGTGGAACTTTCTAGTCAGAGGTCACAGCGTCAAAGAAAGAGACTTAAAAAGTCAAATTTACTGCAGGAAGGAACACATCAGAAAAGGCCAGATCACTTTATTAACAATACAGAATGTGGAACAGTCCATTTAAGGAAAGACAAAGTCTTCACAAAATCAACTCATGGCAGGCTACAAAGAAGGAACAAGAAAATCCCAGAGTCATCTAATGTAGAAGAATTTAGAAAAAAAACATGCCCATTCTATAAGAAAATACCTGGTAAGTTGAAATATCAATACTCAGTATATCAACAAAGACAACTTTTTTGAGCTTCACATTCATTGTCCGTGTGTGTGTGTGTGTGTGTGTGTGTGTGTGTGTGTGTGTATGAAACCATGTTTTGTATGTGTTTGCTTTTTATGATACTTAATGAACCTCTAACATAGAAGTGTTTTTTGCCTATTTGATTTATTTGCTCCAATCCATTCAGCAAACTTTTTTTTTTGAGTTGGAGTCTCACTCTGTCACCCAGCCACCGCAGCCTCGACCTGCTGGGCTCCAGCAATCCTTCCGCCTCAGCCTTCCAAGTGGCTGGAACTACAGGCGCGCGCTACCACTCCCGGCTATTTTTTTTGATTTATTGTAGAGATGAGGTCTCGCCAAGTTGCCCAGGTGGGTCTCGAACCCGCGGGCTCAGGCAATTCACTCACCTCAGCCTCCCAAAGCGTGGGATTACAGGCTAAGCCACCGAGCCTGGCCATTCAGCAAACTTTTGTTAAACATGTTTTCTATATAAGTTACTGTACTAGTTAGGTAGCATCGATTATAGAAAGATTAGAGAGTAGTAGAGATTCAGCTTAATACAGAAGGAAGAAAGGCATCTCTGTTAATAACTAATAAAAGGCGTTCTCTAAGTGCTTATGAGAAATACAAAGTACTAAATAGCTTCAAATAAGGGAAATGTCACAGGTTGTACATATCATAATAAATGCAAAATATTTAAAAACGATATCAGAACTTAGTTTCTCTGCCTTTTCATATTCTTATAATTTCTCATGCTGTCACAGATGAGTGAGTAGAAAATGTGTAGTGAAATGAATTTTGTTACTGAAGAAACTAATAACTCTTCTGAAAAGAGTATAAAAGCAGTCAAAATATACTCGGTTCAGAAAGGTTTTTAAGTGCTTTATTGATATTCTAGATATATAATTTGTTCAAAATATGTATGTAGAGAATTGCATTTACATACATCATACCACCAGTTTTGTTCTTAATTATTTTGATTAATTTTCTGTACTTTAAGTGAGCCTAAAATTAATATTCTGTATGTTAGAATAGAATTGAGAAATTGCATCTATTTGCTTGCATATTACTTGCATATCACCAGGCAGCACACTTGGTTATTTCTAGCATGAACACATTTTTGAACTGTGTTTTTCAACCTCTTTTTCAACACTGCTCCTCAAGGAAGCCTTTTGGGCATTTTTTTTCTTGTTTGCCCCCAGTCCTTAATCTCACCCTGCAGTGAAATTCAAAGACAGACTTTGTCTTTTGTTTTACTGTGTCCCTTTGGAGGGCTGCAAAATTTTGTAATATGTGAGATTATTTTGACCCTCAGCCATTTTTGCTCCTTTATAAGCAGATCAGTATCACCCCTACTGAGGATTCATGTTTTAAAAGAAAGCATTCTCATTTTACTATTTTGCAGGACTTCAGGTACCCAGTAAGTATCATGAAAGTATTAATTAAGACAAAGAAGTGGTTGGTTTGTAGCTTAGTATTTTGAATTTTTTTTTCTTGGTGCAGTTATTCACAAAAAAGTCTGTTACTGAGATATTTAATAGAAACTTTGCCGGGCTCAGTGGCTCAGCCTGTAATCCCGCGCCTTGGGAGGCTGAGGTGAGTGGATTGCCTGAGCCCGCGGGTTCGAGACCCGCCTGGGCAGGCGAAACCTCATCTCTACAATAAATCAAAAAAATTAGCCGGGCGT
>CAUYQG010105099.1:0-20252 GCA_963574415.1 Tarsius wallacei | reverse complement strand
AAAATAAATCAAAAACTAGCTGGGCGTGGTAGCGTGCGCCTGTAGTTCCAGCTACTTGGAAGGCTGAGGCGGAAGGATCCCCGGAGCCCAGCAGGTCGAGGCTGCGGTGGCCGGGAGCGGCCACTGCACTCCAGTCTGGGCGACGGAGTGAGACTCCAACTAAAAAAAAAAAAAAAAAAGAAGTCATTATTTCCTACATGTTCTTTTTATCTGGTACAACTATTGTCAATATTTGTGAATATGAAATATCCAATTAGAATTTAAAGATAATTTATATGTAAAAAGTCAGCACATTTATCACTGAATCTTCAGTAACTAAAGGAAACATTGGCCTTTTCTTCATTGTTAGTTCTTTTGACTTTCTGGTAATAGCTTCAGATTTAAGATTGTTACAAATAATTCAGTAGTATGCTTACCTAGATCCACCTTGACCCATTTCTGAGTAGACAGAACTTGCAAAAAGGTAGATTTGTCTGCTCTAATACATGCTGTTTTCATTATATCAAAGTTTTCCTTTCTGGTAGTGAATTTTATTCTTATGTACTTCTCTGTATTTTTCTAGGAAAAATCTCCCCGAGTCTCTACATGTTCTTTCCTTTCCCTCGCCTCCCTTTCAGATGCTGCTACACACTAGTTTCCAATTTCCTCATGGTTTTGTCACTTTCTCAGGTAACTCTTCCCTGAAAAGTTTTTGGAAAAAAAATTCAGAGTATCTAAAATTTGTTTATAATTGCACATCCATTATTATAGTTTTCGAATGACCTTAAGGTCATTCCCCACCCCAGACAGTTCTGACTTGCCCTCTTTGCTCCAGAAGAAAGGTTGTCTTTTTACATAAAAATGCATTTGAGATATGCTGAAAGAAATCATGCATAATGAGAAGTGCTGACTGCTCTCATAGAAATCCCACATACAGAAAAATTAAAAACCCAAAACAAATCAATGCTTTATCTTACAGATTTGAAGAACAAGGGTAGGAGGGAGGACTTGTTTTTGCTTAACTAAATTGGAGCCTAGAAATTAAGAAGGATAAAAGGAGTAAGGAATATTGCCATATAAAGAGAATACTACATAGGCAAAGTTGAGAGTTGGGAAATGTTTATACCATTCTCTGGACTCTGAAGGCATTTCTGATCACGTGTAAGAAAGTGTTTTCTTTTTTAACAATTATGTGTTACATGTTTTTGGTTTTGCAGTTTCTGGTGAACTAAACTGACATAATATATGACTTAAACTTTATGAATCAAGGACAGAGTTACACTTGATTAATACCTGTCACTTCACTAAACTGAAAGGACTGTGAGGGCAGGCTCACAGTCAGTATTGCTCAACCTTGTAGTCTTGGCACATCACACCATGCACAGCACATAATAGACAATAAATGTTAGTGTATTACTGCATTTTGGAGCAAGGAGATAATCACATTGAATTCTCAAAAGTCCAAATAGAATTTGATTTAGATTCATGCAAACTCCATCTTACCACCAAAAAACACATATTTTGCCGATGTCATCTATTTCGAAAATCAGCATATAGCTCCTCATACAAGAAAATGACAGGCAGTAAGTGTGGCCCTAAGTAAAACTCGTGTTTTATGCAGAAGTATAGTACTAGTATTTTTACAACAGAATAATAAATTGTTCAAAGCTAAGAGTCTAGAAATCTTGGTGTATTCTTAATTTACAGAAGCAGGCACTGAAGCCCAGAGAGGTTCAGTTATTTGTCCAAGTTGTACAGCTGGTTGGCTGTAAAACTAGAACGAGAACACTGGTCCTTCTCATTACACAGTCAGAGATTTAGGAATTGAAGACATCACATTTCTGTGTAAATGCAGATACAGAATGTTAATATTTATAAGTCACTCGAATATTTTAAAGTTTGAGTTTAGCATTTGTTTATTTATTTTTTGAAAGCAGGATTTATTGAGAGGACATAAAAGTTCTCACAGTGGGAGCGGACCCAAAGAGGTTGCCCCAACATTTAAAAATTAATATTGAATGTATTGGAAGAAAAAAATCATTTCACATTGAATTGTGGAATAAAATTGGGAATTATTTTTTGAAGTTTCAATTCTTTAAATAAAGAAGGCAAAGGAAAAGAGAAAAAAATCTGCTACTCTACTGACCTTAATTAAATAGGCCATCTTAATTTTCTTCCTTAAAGCAAAGTACTGTTTACCCTCTAACGGTGTTTTTCACACACACATGATTTTTGGAAGGAACAAATTGGTAATAATCTTCACTAATGAAATGTGCAATCATTTCAGTTAAATTTTAAATGGGGCACGACTTGCGTTCATAAGGCCCATTGAATAAATGCCTATTAGGTACAGTTTAATGGCTAAATGCTTGATTCATGTTTTTTCCTCTTTGTGGTTGATTCTTATTGCACATTTGGGGCAATTAGAAAATTTGGTTTTCCTTCCTGTGTATTTATAACCACTGTATTCAGAAAGCTTAGCTCAGCAAAATAACAATACAAAATTCAAAATTATGCCTAAAACAACACAGGACCAAATCTCCTAAGGCAATGATATTCAAGATTTGGTTAAATTCATTTGGTTAACAAAGTAAACAAACTTTTGTGTAGCATTAGTAAGTAACTAACAAATCATAATTATTATCATGCACATCAGAAGATGGTTCCTGCATTACTTGAAAACACCTCATTTCTTTTCTAAAGTCTAAACTCAAATTGGCAAACTGTGTTGATAAATTAATGGAGAAAAGCTTCCGCTGAGAATAAATTAAACACAACCTTGAAAATACTCCATTACATATTCTTCTTATGACAAGCAACAGTATATATCACTGTATTCGAATATGCATCTCATTTTTCTTCAAATTTACATACAATGTGTGAGGCTGTGAATACTAATAACAATAAAACAAGCCCTTGCTCTTATAGCATTTTTATTTTTTAATATCAGCTAAGAACTTCAAAGAATGAAAATAAACTGGCATAGGTGTGTATATACAAAAAATATTTTCCTGTATTTACAAAGTTGGGCTAACACTCTTTGCACATACTCAGACTATGTTGTGCTGCTTTCTTTATAATTCAGAAGTTATTAAGTTGATGAACAGTAAGAGCTGAATATCTAACAGGCGTAGATTTTGCGTGCTACTATATTTATCTATATAACTTCCCCTTTTTCTCTTCTGATATTCTCTCTCTGAAACAGAAGGAATTAAAAGGAAATCACATGAGCATCTAACTCTTCTTCATACTAGAGAGTCTCACTTCCACTTGCAAAAGAAGAGCAGCTCATATCGCTTGCAATGTTAATCAGAATGTTGGTTTACTAATGTTTTTTTCTTTTTTCAGCAATTTTCTATATTCCTAAAAGTACCTCCTAGAGTGAACTAACACTTCAAATGAGCATGCCTGTTTATATGTTAATGGCAGATGGAGAAGGAGAAAGAAGAGGGATAATTAAAAAGAGATGGAAAATATATTGACATTTAAATGCGTTTTTCTTTCAAATATTCATCCTACATTCCTTTCATTTTTGCTAAGTTGAGGGAAGAAGTAAAGACATTTCTAGTTCATACCTGGTACTTCCTACGGGCTTACTCTATGGTGGATAGTCTGCTTCCCCAGTATGGGGTTAGAATAAAAAGATGTCTCAGTGAAGGAAATAAACTGGCATAGGTGTGTATACACAAAAAAAGTTAAAGGAGTTAGGGTGATTTCTGCCTCTCATAGCTAAGAGCTAAAGAGTACTTGTTTCATTTAGTCATTTCTCATCCCCTGTGCACATAGCACATTCTGTTGCTGGAACCTCTATTAGTGACCTGGCTACTGTTGGTAGGCGCGTGTGTGGACACATATCATATTTTGAATATATGGCAGGATAGAGAAAGATACAAGAGGAGATGGCGAATATAAATAGATAGACTGATAGATAAGATAAAGAAAGAGATGGGCATATACATAAAGAGATGAGAGAGAAAGACATAAGGAAAGATTCTAAGCATTTGAGTAAGAGTAACATCTGTAAAGGTTAGGTCCTGTGATAAGTTCAGCAATAAGACAATCATCTGAATGCAATAACAAGATAAATGTTAAATCTTACACTTCATTGTATCTTTTAAAAGAGTTTGTAGTCAAATAGAAAAAGAACAATGTGTAAAGGTACATTGGGAGCATTATGAGCCAGAAATGTCTGTATGTTTGTTTGTTTTCAGAGTGTGATCTTATGTCATTTAGACCAGGGTCATGGTCTGTTCTTTCAAGTTTTGTTGTGGTCAAAACCTGTGCCGAAGTAACACAGCCCATTTTTTCTATTATATAAATTGTGTTTTAGAATTCTAGAAACTAACTGAAAGACTTGCAAGAATTGACTGTTTAGGACCTATTCCTGTGTCCTATTTTTCAGCCAATCGCGACCCACTGTCTTTATTGCAAACTGTTTTAGGTCACATAGGTAAGAAACCCTGCCGTTTGGATACCAGGAGCTCAAAAAAAGCAAACAAAAATAAAGTTTTAACAAGACACAATCATCAGATTATATAATTTCAAGAACATTTTGTCAAAGAGCAATGAGCCATTACCCCCTTCATACCTACAATATATAAGGATGATATGTATCATAACCTGATGTTGCTGAAAGCAAAACACAGGCAGCAAAGAAAAAAGTTCTCCTCACCCTCCCAAATTACTCCCTCCAAAAAATCTAACCACTCTTCTTCAAGATCCTCTATTAGATGAGTCAGAGCTACTGTTTTTAATATTTTTCCATGTCTCTGCCATAAGGAAATCCATCCATGAACTAACTCAACTCTTCCTTTTGTCTTGTAGTTGCAGTGATCAGCACCAATATCCCATTTGATTGGCAGTCACAATATGATAGGACTATCTATATTCACCAGCTATAAAGTGGAAACGAAGTACAGAACAGGAACAGTTGGAAATCCCTACTCCTGCTCTCTCTTGCTGTAAACTCAGTAGTTTCAAAGGTAAGAAACTAAGATGCCATTTAGTAAGCAACTCTTGTAGTTCACCAGAAAGGGTAAATGCACCATGCAAAGTTATTCCTTGGGAATCACAAATGACTCTTAGCCAGAACTATGGACTACAGTGATTGTTCCCTAAGAATCAACACGGGGGCAGAAGGTAAAAGAGTAGGTAAGTGAAAGAGAGGTAGACTAGACCGCTAATAGAAACTGTACTTTACATAAACTCATTTCCTGTCTGACCTGCATTCTTGAAGCCAGAGTTTGAGAAAGGATCTGGTAGGAGTGTAAGCAGAGCTGGAGCTCATACTCTCCAGTCCAGCTCTTCCTTCCTTGGGAGCACTAGACATGCAGTTTGGGCAAGACAAAATGGCCCTTATTAGTTGCAAAATTGGCAATTCACTCTCCAAAAATGATGGGCTCACTGGACTCAAGTAAATTGAAATGCACAGTTATTTTCATGAAATGTTATGTTTCCCTTTAACTTAGATATATTCAAGTTTCCTTTTCCTCATGTTATCTATATCTGACACATATTCCTTCCTAACACTCATGATCATGACATTGAATTATATAGGGATTATCAAAAAAGTTCCTTGACAATGTGCAAAATGAAGAAAAGTTAACTCTGAAAAGTTAACTCTTCAAATGCCATTTATATGTCTTCCAAATGAACACTTACACACTTAGTCACACACATGCATAGCCCTTTCCAACACCCTGTGGACAAAATGACACCCATATTTTCTTTCCTAAGCTCCTTAAAATGCATTGTGCTAGATCATATGAACACTGAAATGATCAGCAGAGAATCACCACTCTAACTGGCTATAAAAATGATTTAACTTCATTGGACATTTTACTCTTGGAAATTTAGGTAATTTTTAAGAGAATGAATTCTGGAGTCTGGGAACAACTACAGGATTCCCTCATACTATGGAAATGAGCAAGAGTTTTGTATTCTTTGGACTACTCTTCTCTTATCTGTAAATTGGGAGCACAGCAACATGGACATCACAGGGTGATTGTGAGGGTAAATGAGATGATGAATTGGGTTATCATGGATTTTGCCAATTAACATGTCCTTGAAACATGAACTGGCCGTGGATATATTTCTTTTAAAAAGCAAAACCTTTGCAATCAGGTAGACCTGACCTTAATATCAGCTGATCAGTCAAATAACTTTGAACAAGTTACTTAAGACTTCTCTAAACCTTATCTTCTTCCTTATCTCTAAACAGTGCTACCAACAAGGATGCTGTAAAGATGAGATATGAAGATATGCAAAGTACAATACAGCACCAAACTTATATTATTCATTGCAATTCTACAACAAACATTTTATTTATTTTTAATTTATTTATTATAAAGATGTGGGGTACAATTAAGTGTATATAAACACCAATCATGCAGGTACCCTAGTTAATGAGGTACGCCCCTCCCTCCCCAGCAGTTTCCCTCAACTACCAGTCCTACCCGCCTCCCCTGACAGTTTTGCACTACTGCCAATCACTTTCTTATAGCAATATAATTGTTCAAGGTCACCTTATGAGTGAGAACGTATGGTACTCTGTTCTTTGTTTCTGTGATAAATCACTGAGTATGACCAACTCCAAATCCATCCAAGTTGCTGCAAAGTCCATATATTTGTCCTTCTTTATGGCTGCATAATATTCCATTGTGTATATGTACCACATTTTTTTTTATACATTCCTGCTTCAATGGACAACAGGGTTGGCTCCATGTTTTTGCTATTGTGAATAGAGCTGCAACAAACATACGTGTGCAGGTATCTTTTTTGTAGAAATATTTGAGTTCCTCTGGGTATATTCCCAATAGGGGAATTGCTGGGTCATATGGAAGGTCAAATTCTAGTTCTTTCAGAAATCACCACACTGTCTTCCAAAGAGGTTGTACTAGTCTGCATTCCTACCAGCAGTGTAGAAGCGTTCCTTTTTCTCCACATTCTCGCCAGCATCTGTTGTTGTTTGTTTTATTAATGATGGCCATTCTTACAGGGGTTAGGTGGTATCTCAATGTGTCTTTGATTTGTATTTCTCTGATGATGAGTGAGGCTGAGCCACAGTGTCTGTTGGCTGCCCATATATCTTCTTTTGAGAAGTATCTATTCATGTCTTTTGCCCACGCGCCAAAAGGAAAAAAAAACAACTCCTTTAAAAAGTGTACAATAAACATTGTTAAATGAGCTGGGTGCAGTGTCACATGTCTGTTGTCCCAGCTACTCAAAAGGCTGAGGTGGGATAGCCCAGGAGCACAGGAATTTGAGGCTACAGTGAGCTATGATTTTGCCACTGCACTCCAGCCTGGGTGACAGAGTGAGACCTCCTCTCTTAAGAAAAAAGAAGAGGAAGAAGAAGAAAAAAGAAATAGATAAAATAATCTAAACATGATAATCCTAGGTGGAGGCAATACAAAGAAGAAGACAGTAAACCACCTTATTTGCTCTCAGCAGGTTTGGGTCCAGCCAGAAAACTTGGAAGTCACTTCCATCCCCACCTCCTACAGCACTAAAGCTTGTCAATTCTGCATATAAATATATCTTTAATCTGCCTCTTCATTTGTACCACAGCCTCCTGGCACAGACCCCCTGTCATTTGCTTGCTCGGCCACTGTAACAGCCTCTCAGACTCAGTCTGGGCCATTCTCCATACAGCAGCAAGAATGATACTCTAAAAATCCAGGCATGTCACGCTCCTAATTAAATCTCTAGCAACTTCCCATTGTTTATGGGATAAAATCTAAACCTCTTAAGGGGCTCAGCCAGCATCTATTGCCTCTCCCACAATTTATCAAGGGGGCTAAATGCCAAAGACTCTGACTGCATCATCCTTTCTCTCTCAAATTTCATACCTGCTCCCTCTGACAGAAATTTTCTCCTTTTTCCTCTTTACCTCACTAAGAAAATGTCCCTCTGCTCTCAGACAAAACCAGTTCCTCAAGGGGCTTTCTCAGACTCCACAGGAGATTAGGGACCCCTATCCCCACCCTCGCCCCAAATGCCGCCCTTACACCCTCTAACTCACCCAACACAAGCTTCATTTACGTTGAGTACTTTAGTAAGTCAAAAAGGTATCTGTTGTAAACATGTACGTTCCTGACCATGTATGCCTTATTTTTGCACCACTGGCATAGTGCCTGGCCCATAATAATGATTAGAAACATTTGCTAAATCAATACATTCAAGTGCAACTGCACAATTGAATCGTATGTTTTGAGAATCATGTATGTAACTTGAGGTGAAGAAAAATAAGAGAATTATATTCTAATCTTTGATAGGTTTTTTTTTTCAGTATTTCTGAGGGAAGAAAAAATCAAAAACAGCTTCTAATTTGTTCCCTCTAAAGAAGAAGGAAAATTGTAAAGATTCTTCCTCTTTCCTCCCCCTTAACACTCAAAATTCCACTTTCACCGTTGCTTCACAGAGTAGCAACTCTGAGCTTCAAGCAAATATTTTTAGATATAGAATCTATAACTTCTTGAAAGTCAGTAATGAGGAACAAATACGAAATGAAATGTCTCTGAGCTCAAACTCATACCCGCTGGCATCAGCAGCTATGGGATATGGAGGTCCCCAACCCTCCCGTGATCCCTGAGCCAAACGGAGAGGCTTTCCACCAGCACCTAGGGCACAGCATCCCTCAGTCGGTGGCAGGAGGAGAGCACCAAGGACTCCAGGCAGCCATCTGTGTCACCCAAGCTAAAATCCACCTCTGGAAAATACATCATAACATCCCCTTAGAGAACTATTAGATCTGCTTCACCGCTCTTTCTGGCATATTTCGTCCCGCTTTGTCCTCCTCTCTCCCTGAACGCCATGATCACAAACCTTTTCTCTCAGCGGGAAAGCGTGCAAGTCAAATGCCATCATAATCACTTTGTGTTTCTCTGCCGAGGGAAAAAGGAGTACACGGTGCATGTGAAAAACCCACCGGTTCCTAACGAAATGGAGTGACTTTCAAAGGTCACAGGAAGCACGCAGTGAGAGGTGAGAGCATGCCCTAACAAACTGTGGAAGAGAATGAGTCTGGGCTAGTGCCTTGCTTTGCTTTGAGTCCACGTTCACATTTCTGGGAGCATCCAGGAGACACACTCATACCCTGCGGCTGAGCCTGGCCCTGGGTGAACCAGCAGATGGCTGCCTCTACAGCTCCCCTTATTCTGACATAACATCATTTCCAACAGTAGATTCTTCTTCTTTATTTTAAAAAACAAATGATGAAACAGACCTTCTGTCTGAAGTAAAGCACTGAGGAGATTAACAAATAGAATCTGAACAAAACCTGCTTATTAGAATGTCTGCCTTCCACCTCCATCTCCTCTGGCCAACCTTCTGAAATTTGCTCCTCTGAAAAGATCCATGTTGCGACGTTTTTCCTCAATAGCCCCCACTAGGAGAAGAAAATGTTTTCACAATGTCAATGATAAAAGCTGAGGTAAGAAAATTTAGAAAATTTTGGCAGTTTTTCACATTTATTTCGACAAGAAATAAATCCAAACTAGGTCTCTATCAGCAAAAAAAAAATGTATTATTCGGAAATTTGTTAGTAATGAGAACATGAAATTTCTATATTTGAACTAATAATGCTTATTAGATGTGTTTCCCACTGCTCTATATTATTTATACTTTATTTCTTGGGTTACTATGGTTATTATGGTTTTGCTTTATAGATTTTTAAAGAGCTGATTATATAGTTTTTCAGCTAATTAGGTCACGTTGTAATACTAAACTATATAAGGTGTTTTAAAAACAATAAAGGAAAACATTTCCTAGGTGTGGTGACAATCAAGTAAATCATTTAATAATTTGATTTGTTGGAGAAAATACAAAGTGTTATCATCAGTTATTTTTTATAGTTGGATAGGTTGCTAGATATAGAAAGAAATGTAATATATTAACACATTAATGTGCTCTGAGAAGAAATTAGAGTTTTAACTATCCAAATAAGAGAACATACCATTTAGTTAAAATTTATAGTAAATACATTTTGGGGTATCTGCCTAAACCATGGCCCCTTCTCTGGCCCCTACCTACAGACCTCACTGAAAGTGTGAGTTTAGATATCTGAATGTATATTATAGGACTCTGTCCTTGTGGCCACAAATGTTTGAACTAGGAGTGTACATCTGACTCAAGCAAGTTATATGCATGAGCAGGACTGAATTGATTAGCTTTCTCTCAACACATTTAAGGCATATACAGAGGCAGCAGATATTT
The DNA here is from genome assembly GCA_963574415.1 of Tarsius wallacei. Lineage (NCBI taxonomy): Eukaryota > Metazoa > Chordata > Mammalia > Primates > Tarsiidae > Tarsius > Tarsius wallacei. Next base: position 10,058 of record CAUYQG010105099.1, on the reverse strand, counting down.
TGGCAGATATACACAGAGTTGGAGACTAGGATGGTAATTTGGGTTATGTGGATTCTGATGGATAAGCAGAGAAAGTCACTCATCAAAGAGATGCAGAAGAACAGTACAGATATCAAGAGAAAAACAGAGGCTAGAAAACACATCCTTTGAAAAAGAGAGCAAGATGGGAAGAACAGTTTCTCAGTTCCCAGATCCAGGGGTACAAATATCATTTATACCCACATACCCATATCCCACATTCTTATGTGTTATAGGACACAGATATGCTTCATTTTGGGGGGAAGGGAAATGTCCCTTTTTTCCCAAAAAATTTCCCCTTTGCTTGAGCTAGACTTAATAAATTAATCTTGCTTGTTAGCAAAGAATCCCTGGTTAAAACAGCCCGTGCGCGCGCATGCACGCGCGCACACACACACACATACACACACACACACACACTCCTGCATATTAAGAAAGTAAATCTTTACTTGAATAAAGCTATTTTTTGAAAATCAACAGCATGTAAAGAAAAACTGAAATTGGTGCTTGTAAGATACAACATTGCCTTAAACAAAGCAAAAACTTTTAGAATCAACTTCTTTTGTCTTTTTTTTCTCTGATCACTTATAAGAATTGAACATTTATTAGTAGATCAGATAATGCAAAAATGAATCCATTAGTGTGGTCATAAACCAACTAATTGTATAGGTAAAAATTATATGTAGCATTTGACGATTTCTGTGATGTAAATATTCCAACTGTGTCCCATTTCAAGCTACCAAGGTAACATCACCACACATATGCATCATCAGCTCTCAAAAGCTCAAGCAAGTTAGCTTCATCATATCACTGGGTGGATTCAAGTAAGGATTATTGCTAGTCAAAATAACTAAAAATTATTTGTTGATTCTATAGGTAAAAATGATATGTAGCATTTGGCAATTTCTATGATATAAATATTTCCACTGTGTTCCATTTCAAGCTACCAAGGTAACATCACTAAACATGGCATTGAAAAAATATATGCATCATCAGCTCTCACAATGCTCAAGCAAGCTAGCTTCATTATATCACTAGGTGGGTTCAATTAAAGATTATTGCTAGTCAAAATAACTAAAAATTATTGGTTGATTTGATCTACTTCTTGGAAGATTGAGTAATAGTCACACAGTAAGTGGCAGAACATGAATTCCAATTTTAGTGATGTGATTTAGAAAACTGAACGGAAATACCATATGTACCCTGCTGCATGAGTCAGCTCAGGCTGCTATAACAAATTACCATAGACTGGGGGCTTAAACAACAAACAATAACTTTTCACAGTCCAAAAGTCTAGAAAGTCCAAGACCAAAGAACTAACAGATCCTGTATCTTATGAGGTCATTCTTCCTGGTTTGCAGTTGGTCATCTTTTTGCTGTGTCCTCACATGGCAGAAAGAGAACGATCTATGTCTCCTCCTCTTTTATAAGCGCACTAATCCAATCATAACGATCCTATCTTTATGGCCTAATTACTTCCCAAAGTTTTCACCTCCTAATACCATCACATTATGGGTTAGGATTTCAACCTATACATTTTGGAGGGACAGAAACATTAAGTACATAATATCTACTATTTATTAAGTCTTTAACTATACCAATATCTTATATTAGGTAATCCCCATTCCATCCCCAAAATTACAAACTAGGAAGAAGAAAAATAAAATAAATATGCCTAGTGTTCAGTAGTCAATAGATTTTAACTGTTTAAGGTTCTATATCAAAGTAAACAAACAAACAAACAAACAAAAACACTGCAGCCTATTGATTTTAGGGGAGTCAAGATCCTAAAGCTAAATAAATGGTAGCTTATCAATTACTAGTTAATTAATTTTATTTTATTAAGAATAATTTATGCCCATATTCCTACCATCCCTCCACATTTTAACTTTAGCTCCACTTCAGTAAACTAATCTCAACAGAGACTATATCTCTGTCACACAAAAAATTACTTGGCATTAGGGAGCATTTTTTTTACACCCTACTTTTTCAGAAACTATTCTCACACATCTAATTTTTGCTGAATCTTTAAGTCCCAGAAAAATGTCATTGCATCCATGAATCGTGTTCTAATTTCTCAAATTAAGTCACTCTTATATACTTGAGTGTAAAGAGCTCTTTACTGTTATTACAGACTCTGGTCATTTTATGTTTATTCATGACTTGTCAGTTAAACCTTAAATCTCGGTATCTAACACAGTGCCTGATGGAGACTGGGCATTCTACAGATATTTATTGAATAAAATAATGAACCTGTTGATTTAAAAATATTTGATACCCTTTCTATAAGGAGAAAGAAATCAAATTTTTTCAAGCATGAATTAATAGGATTGGAATAGATTGTTGTAAATCCAAAACAAAGATGGCTGATTTTCTTATTCCAATTAAATAAGCTTAGAAAATAAGTTAGAAGAATTTTTAGTACAAGTACTGTATTTATTTTCAGAATCATCAATTCCTCTTACAGCTTCCCCTCCAACAATACCACAGCTCTTGCATTTACAATGCTCCTGCATACTCCACAGTTAGCACCAATGGAACTTTTCCTAATAGGGGAAAATGTGTATGGTGGTCTTGATGTTAAGGAAAAATTAAATTCACTCAATGCTTTAAAATGACAAAGACACTACTGTTTAATAGTAACAGCTGTCACAATTATACAAACTAGTTAATATCCTATAAAGGTTTGTGTTTTTATGTAAGAGGAGTAAAGAAAATGACAAAAATCTTAACAAGGAGTTATTGTTTGCTACCCAATTTTATAGACAAAAACTGAACATCAGAAAAACTAAATAGCTTGCTGTAGCTCACCTTGAACGTGAACCTTCTCACAACCCTACTGTCTTTTACCATTTTTAGATGTTGCCTAGCCTTACTACCCCCTATTCCTTTTTTCTGTCATTACCATCCTTAGACAAAATGCACAGTCAGCAGAAAGTATCAGCGGTTGCAATAATGGACATGCCACTATCCCAAATGGAACTGTTTGTTCTAGTTACTCAAATTCACTCTTGACCTTGAGAAAGTCAATTTGCTCTGGCATCAAATGACCAAAATTAAAACAGGAATTATTATGATAACTCCTTTATTAATAAGGGACTAGAAATGCTTCTTATTTAAAGTGGTCAGAGTTTTGAATTAGCTTATAATTTCAATGACAGCATATAATAACCAGGAATTGATGACTGTCATAAATACAAATAAATGCACTTTTTAAATTGCCTGTTTATAACTTAATACATACATCAAAACAAACTAAACCAATGTATTTCTACTGTCTTTAATTTATTGGATGTGGAGTTCTACTAGTTCATATTTCCCTGATCTGAGAAAAAAAAACAGCCATGTCTCAGAAGCGAGAAACTTGTTCTGTAAAAAAGCAGATATGAAATGTTTTCATTTTTATAAATGACTTGCCTGTTCTGCTCTCTATTGTATATTAAATGGCTCCTCTGATTTGAAGAACTTTCAAGCTGAACCTACAAGTCTGCAGTATTGCCCAATATAAACAGCCATTTGACAGAATGAAAGAAATTCCATCTTTTTAATCTTTATGTTTCCTTCTCTGCCCCTTTTCCATTTACAACGTAGAATGGACTCTGGGCTATCAGTCTTAGTGCTTCCGTAATGCAGTACTTCTTCCAAGGCAATTTTGTGCATTACAAACCGAGAGGAAATGAAAATAGGCACCACTAGCTGATTAATTGCCTATCAATATATTTAGATCAGCTTAATTTTTCCTCAGAGAATTCAGAAATATTGAAAATGTCTTCATGTGAAGCTTCTAACCTGAGTCTCTTAAGGGTAGCAGGAGAAACACCTTTCTATCAACTCTTCCGGATTCACAAGGCAAAGCCAGCCCTACTTCAAGCTAACAAAAATGTTGCAAGCATGTGAAAAGCTGGAAGGCTACAAAACTCAGTCAAGCAAGTCTGATTTTTAAAGCTACAGAAAATTTAAAGAACTTAGTGGCCTAATAAAATACCTGCCATCAGGACGATGTTTATGTTCTTAAAAATGCATTTTGTGATGACACAGATAGTTACTGCACTTGAGTAACTGTATCTATGCTTTCACTTAGCTTTGTCAAGAAATTCTTTTATTCCCAAACATTGCTTGGATCAATAGCAGTTCAATATCATTCATGATTACTGCAGAAGTATTCCTTTACTTTTCTGGACTCTAGGCTGTTATTAATGATAAGATCGGCTTTAACCCTATTAACACATAACAGATTAAAACAAAATTTTACACTGCTAATTCAGGCTGTATAATTGCAGCTGGACTCCTGACACTGTTCACTCAGTTTTCCCCCCTCACTGTTTCTCTGTTGCATTTCTATGACTCTTCCAAAATTTCTCTATTTTTCTCAAGTCCCCATACACATTCACTTACCTTTAGCTCGGACTTCTTGAACTTTTTTTCAAGAATGTAGTCCATTTGACTTGAGCTCTCTCAATTTTTTGTCTATTCGTGTAAAAACTTTCTATAAATTTAGCCATCCTTTTTCTCCTTCAACTTCAGAAGAATTTTTTTTCTCCTTTCTGGAAATCAATGCAGTTTGATTCTAGCCTTTTGCACATTTTCCAGAACCGTGCTTCGTTACGTTTTTTTCTCACTTGATGTTTAAATTTTTCCTTCATTCTTCTATTCTTTTCTTCTGTATTAGATCCATGCCAAATTCACTAGCCCCAAATCCTTTCCTTGATCTTGAAATCATTTGAAGTCACTATTTTCCTCTCCTTTCTTGCACTTATTCTAATTTTTATTATGAAAGTAGGAGGCATTTTTCATTTAAAGATTAGAAAATATAAAAAGTTAAAGAGGAAAAAAATTAGAACTGATATCCCACCACTCAGTAATAACCAGTGTCATTATTTAAAAGTATCCAAAAATATATGTAAATATATGTAATAAAATTGATCATATACTATAAATGCATGTTTCATTTACCAATATTGATCATAAATGTCTTTCCACGTCACTTGAAGTAAGTCCCTTTCATTAAAATAGTTGTGTTAATTGACTGAGTATTTAACCAAATCTCTGGTATTTGTTAAGTTAGATATTCAACTGTCCTCTGTTATAAACAATGCTGCAACAAAGATTTCTCTATTTCATCTTTGCACAATTACACAACTGTAACCATATAGCATGTCCTTAAAGAAGAACCCTGGGAAGACTTTTGAGAGTAATATAATATATATGGGTGGATTCTATCAAATTAACTCTTCAATTGTTTGTAATAGGGGATTGGTCACCACTATTTTAATGAAATTATTCCCAAAGTGACTTGTGACATTTTAATTATCAAATACAGTTTTCATCACTCTTCATGTCTGCACATGATCTGATAATGGTCATGTCTTTCTTCTTGAAACTCTCTCACACCCTAATAATTTCCAATATATCACATACACTCTCAGTTTTACCTCTATTATTTTTACTTTTCTGCCCACTTGTCTTTTCCTTTCTTCTATGTAAATATAGGAAATCTACGTTTCTCTCCTCAGTTCTTCTCATTTCATCCTTCCAAATTAATAGTCTTGCCTACTCTTAGTTGTAACTGTCACCTCTGTTAAAATTTTTCCCAAATCTACATTTTCAGCCTAGCTTCACCACGAATTTCCTGTTTCCTCCTAGATATTTTTATGCTTATGTTACCCTGATAACAAAAAAGCTAGCGGGTTTAAACTTGGGCTCTACTTTTATCTTCTTAGCTTTTTTCCGGATTTCCTACTGCTATTAATATCTCCCTTAACTTCACAAATTTAAATTTCCCACTCTCTTTCATAAACAATCACAGCATTATTGGTTCTACCTAAACACCGTGTTTTCCCTGAATCCCTGCAGGTTATAATTATGATCTCTACCACCCTCTGATCTTCTTTTCCTGTACCATATCAGTGGGGGGACTGTCAAAGACCCTGTTTCCTTAGTGAGCTCATGTGGTATTAATTGAATTCAACTGAGGGTAAGGGTGTTCTTCTTAGTTGTTTCTCTGTATGCACCTCTTCCATTTTCCCCTAAGCTGGTGACAAAGTCTAGCTGAAGCCCAATAAGAAGATGATGGGAAACCTGAGATTTCCTACATTCTCTGTTTCCAGATCAAGAAAATAGGAAGACTGGTAACAAGGCCACGGAATCCTAAGGAGCAATTTTGCTGTAATTTGTTTTTCGTTTTGATGATTTTTGCCTTTCTGTCAAAGTCGGGAAAAGAGAGCCCCTTCTCTCTGAGGAGAGAACAGCAGCAAGTGCGGGTGCTGAAGACAGCGTTGGTAATGGCACGAGCGAAGAAGGCAGCTGCCAGGGTGGTGGGAATGTGACCGACAGCATTAGAAACCGCAGCGACAGCCCTGGTGGAAGAGGCGGCACTGGCACAGGTGGCAGTGGTGTTGGCAAAGCAGCAGCGTGAAATGCGCAGACAGAAACAGATACTGACAGTGGCCTTGCTGTGTCACACTGATAAAAACTAACAGGTTTAAACTCAGGCTCTGCTTATGTCTTCTTAACCTATTCCTCCTTTCTGGCCATGGTTGTGGTAGAGAGGGGAAGAAAATGAAACTCGGTGCAACAACCAGGTCTATAATAGAGCATGTGGTACCACCACAACAGAATTACAGGTTCTTGTGTGTAGCCATTCGCCACTCTTAGGTGTTTTCTAAGACACAGGGAGCACCCTTTCCTAGCCCCAGGCAGCATGTGAGGACAGCAAAAAAGTAAACAAAGGGATGTGAGATTCTCACCATTCTAGCTGACAAAGGATTTCCAGGGCACACGGTGAAACTTCTTCAAAAGAAGAAGTCGATGAAGACGTTGAAATGAAAAACATTTAACATGAGATCGATATGGTATGCTTTTGTTACAATGCAGACATTGACTTTCATTATTTGAATCTATAGTAAGGCAAGTTTGAGATGGCCCAGCATACACTACCCTTTCCACTTCAACTGGCTTGATGTAAGAATATTCCATAGGCTCCAGTTTTCTGAAAATAGCTTTTTTACAAATCCTTTAATAAATATTCAGGAGACAGAGTTCATTGACAATCCCCCCCCGCCCCCGCCCCAGATGAGAAACTAATTAGCTGCTGAAACCCAAGCTTAGCATTCAGTTCTCTCAGACCAAAAAGGATTCTTTTAAAGGTGTTTGTTTTGAATGTAAAAGATAAACTGGAAAGAAGTATGGATTAAGACCTCAGAATTGTCCTCTCAAAGGGGTCTTTTCTTTTTATCAAAAGACAAAGAAGATAAATAGTAAAAACCAAACGATTTGGGGGGTAAGAGAAGAAACCCTTGAAGAATCAAGTATTTCTCACTGCTTTTCATGCTGTCAGTATTTTAAGCTGCCGATTTTCCTCCCATAGATTTTAAATAAGCTCTTCAAAAACCTACGAGCCTGAAAACGTTAATAACTTAGTGAACAGATTATTTTTCTCAAAGAATAATTTTATTCTATTTGCTTGCTTTATTTCTCTATTGTGTATTATTTCAACACAAAATGTGGTCTCTCTGGGCGCTAGCCTATGGTCGCAGGTTTGCATTGCTGTTTGAACTTAATCCCCACCACAAACTTTCAAGAAAATGCTGTAATATATCAAGATTGTATTGCACTGAAAAAGAAAGCTGTTTATAGAGATATCAATTTGTTTCATAACCACCTCTATTTAAACTAACAGGTGATTTTGTTCATTGATTGCCGCCATGGCCCCTTCTACTCCTCTGTAAGGCAGCATTAGTGGGGACCAAGGGAAGATATGCTGTGCAGTAACATATGTCTGCTTTCCTTTTATTTCAGGATAAAAATTTGGAAAATAATTAGCTTGTTTTCTTTTTTTAACATATTTTTAATTTTAAAATTGTGGGGTACAGTTAAGGGTTAGGTATACAAATATGCATTGTGCAGGTACTCTCATTGATGAGGTGTGCCCCCCCTCGTCCCCAGACAGATATCGACTACCATTAATCCCACCTCCCTTCCCCTCCCTGCCCCCCCATAGTTTCCCGCCACTGTCAATTCTTTTCTTACAGTGTTATGGTAGTTGTTCAAGGTCCACTTACGAGTGAGAACAGGTGATACTCAGATCTTTGTTTCTGTGAGAGATCACTCAGTATTATAAACTCTAATTCCATCCAGGTTGCTGGGAAATTCATGATTTTATTCTTTTTTATGGCTGCGTAATATTTCATTGTGTATATGTACCACATTTTTTAAACCTAGTCCTCTTTTGATGAACAGTATGGTTAGTTCCATGATCTTGCTATTGTGAACAATGCTGCGATAAACATACGTGTGCAGGTATCTTTTTGATAGAGTGATTTGAGTTATTCAGGGTTTAGTCCCAGTAGGGAAATTGCAGGGTCATGTAGAAGGTCGATTTTTAGAGCTTTTAGGAATCACCACACTGATTTCCACAGAGGCCGCACTTGTTTACACTCCCACCAACAGTGTAGAAGTGATCCTTTTCTACCACATACTCTCCAGCATCTGTTATTTTTTGAATTATTGATAATGGCCATTCTGACTGGAGTTAGGTGGTATCTTAGTGTAGTTTTAATTTGCATCTCCTTGATGACTAGTGAGGCTGAACATTTTTTCATGTGTCTCTTGGCTGCTCATATGTCTTCTTTTGAGAAGTGTCTGTTCATATCTTTTGCCCACTTTGTAATGGGGTTATTTGTTTTTTTCTTTTCAGCATGTTTGAGTTCCTTGTAGATCCTAGATGTTAGGCCTTTGTCAGACATGGAGTTGGCAAAAATTCCCAGTCTGTAGGCTGTCTTCCTGCTCTCTTGATGGTTTCTTTGGCTTTGCAGAAGCTTGTCAGTTTAATGAGGTCCCACTTGTCTATCTTATCTCTTATGGCCCGTGCATTTCGAATTTTGCACAGGAATTGGATGCCAGTTCCAACTTCCATAAGGGTGTGTCCTGCATTTTCTAGGGTTCTTATGGTTTAAGGTTATACATTTAGGTGTGTGATCCATTAAGAGTTCATTTTTGTGTATGGGGATAGATAGGGTTATTGTTTGAATCTTCTTCATGTGGTCAGCCAGTTTTCCCAGCACCATTTACTGAATAGGTTCTCCTCTCCCCAGTGGAGGGTGGTGGAGGATTTGTCGAAGATGAGTTTGTTGAGAAATTGAGGTTTTGTCTCTGGAATCTCAATTCTATTCCATTGGTCAATATGCCTGTTCTTGCACCAATACCAAGCTGTTTTGATTATTGTAGCTTTATAGTGAAGTTTAAAGTCTGGTATTGTGATACCTCCTGCTTTGTTTTGTTGTTGTTGTTGTTGTTGTTTTTGCTGAGGATTGTTCTGGCTATTCTTGGTCTTTTGTGTTTCCGTATGAATTCCTGTATTGTTTTTTCCAGGTCTGAGAAGAATATTGCTGGTAATTTGATGGGTATTGCATTAAATCTGTAGATTGCCTTAGGTAAGATGGACATCTTGACAATGTTGATTCTTCCAATCTATCAGCATGGGATATTTTTCCACTTATTTGTGTCATCTTTGATTTCTTTGAGCAGTGTTTTGTAATTTTCTTTTTTTTTTTTTTTCTTGAGTTGGAGTCTCTCTCTGTCACCCAGACTGGAGTGCAGTGGCCGCTCCCAGCCACCACAGCCTCGACCTGCTGGGCTCCAGCGATCCTTTCACCTCAGTCTTCCAAGTAGCTGGAACTACAGGCGCGCGCTACCACATCTGGCTGATTTTCGATTTATTGTAGAGATGAGATTTCGCCAAGTTGCCCAGACGGGTCTCGAACCCGCGGACTCAGGCAATCCACTCACCTCAGCCTCCCAAAGCACATGTTACAGGCTGAGCCACCGAGCCCGGCTGTAGTTTTCATTGTAAAGGTCTTTCACGTCTCTGGTTAGGAAGATGCCAAGGTATTTCATTTTTTTTGTGGCTATTGTGAATGGAATTGTGCTTTTTATTTGGGTTTCTGTTTGTTTACTACTGGTGTAAAGAAATGTGATTGTCTTTTGCACATTTATTTTATACCCTGAGACTTTGCCAAAGTCCTTTATCAGTGCAAGGAGGC
>CAUYQG010105097.1:0-17188 GCA_963574415.1 Tarsius wallacei | reverse complement strand
TGGGCTCCGGCGATCCTTCCGCCTCAGCCTCCCGAGTAGCCGGAATTACAGGCGCGCGCTACCACGCCCGGCTGATTTTTTTATTTATTGTAGAGATGAGGTCTTGCCAAGTTGCCCAGGCGGGTCTCGAACCCTCAGGCTCAGGCAATCCATTCACCTCAGCCTCCCAAGGTGCGGGATTACAGGCTGAGCCACCGAGCCCGGCTGCCTGCAGTGATTTTAATCTACTGCCTCACAGAAAATATTCACATTTTAATAGACAACCCCTAAAAATGCAATACGTGTCCCGTTGAGAATGAGTTCTAAAAGTATGCTTCCCACCAAGGGGAGAGATGCTTGGGAGCAACTGCCTTCCTCATTGCCCTCCCAGCCCCACTGTGGAGCTTCCGTCACCTGGCCTGGGGGATGAGGGTGAGGAGCACCAGGCATCCTCAGAGCCCAGGCCCAAAGCAGGTTGCACCAACACACAGCCGGCACCAGCTACCTGCAATGGACAAGGGTTGGGTCAAGCTGTGCCCATAGAGACTGAGCTAGGACGAAAGAAGGGACTAGGCAGGCGACAACACCCCGCCCTCCTCCCACCAAGCCCAGGCTTTCCCGAAGTCTTTGCCCAGTCCCCAGCGTCGAGTCCCTCGGGGGTGGCAGAACAGGCTGTGCTGCGGACCTGCGTCCCTCCGGCTGCAACACAAGACACGAGGGATCAGAGCAGCACCCGGGTCCTGTGTTGTAGCCTGAGGTCTCACACATGTCACGGTGAGCCTGACCCATGGCAGCTGTCCAGCTTCCTCTTCCAGGTGGGCCACCTGGCGCGTCTGCCTGGGGAATCCAATTTGCTGTGCATCGGATGAGGACGCTGTAAGAGAACAGAGATCAGCATGGGTAGTGGGTCCCAGGCCTGGGGCTCAGCAGAGGAAAACTCTATGGTCTCGACCTGGGGAGTCTTGGCTGTGACAGGTGAGGCATCCTGACTGGGGACAGCACTGGTGACCTCCCCAGGTGAGCAGCGAGCCTGACAGAAATACTCAGAGTGGAAAGGGAAATATTTGCACACAAATATTTCACTGTCCACACTCCTTTCCTTTAAACAATGAAGTATGGCTATTTACAAGCCACTCTTTACAGTTTATTATCGCAATACTTCCTGGGAAGTGGGCTCCAACTCTAATACTATGATGAGAATGTTATAAATGCCAGGCTAGGACAATGAATAGCCCTGAATTATAATAAATGTCCACACTCTGGAAGTGTGCAGTAAACACAACATTACTGCTATCCATTTCCAAGGAGCCTATAGAGAATTTATTACTTATTTACAGTTTCTTTTTATTCAAAACTTCCTACATATCATTTTTATGTGGATTCTTTTGGGTGAGTCATTTCTGGTTTTTCTTACAAAATAAAATGAGGTCAGTCCAGAATCCCAAAAGTGCCCTCACTTTTGTCCCTCCAAAGGTGGCCTATGGAGACTCCTCCCCAGTCTTGCTATCGGCTAGATGCCACGGAAGGTATGGGTGTCAGGCCTGAGGAACAAGGTTGTTCTCTCTGTTTCTATCTTCAGTAAAGCAGACCCATCAGTTTTGTTCAACGAGACTTTCCAGAAGGCAGTAGAGGCCAGGTGTGGTGGTTTACACCTGCAGTCCCAGCACTTTGGAAGGTCGAAGTAGGAGGATTGCTTGAGCCCAGGAGTTCAAGACCAGAAGGCACTAGACTTTGAGCACAGATTCGACATAAAATGGTAGAAATTAGTTATCACATGGTTTTCTACCAATGAAAGAAGACAAAATTAGCAGGAAGTGGGGCAATAATACCATGTCCACATTTTGCATAGGATCTTTTTTTTTTTTTTGGAGTTAGGGTCTCTATTGCACTCTGGGAATGAGCAGTAAACACATTACTGCAACCCACTGCTAGAGTGCAGTGACATGATTGCAGCTTATCACAGTCTCAATCTCTTGGGCTCAGGTGATCCACCCTCTTCTGCCTCCCTAGTAGCTATGAACACAGGTACATGCCACCATGCCCAGTCAATTTTTTTATTTTTTTGTAGAGAAGAGGTCTTGCTATGTTGCCCAGGCTGGTCTCGAATTCCAGGGCTCAAGCAATCTTCCTGCCTCAGCTTCCCAAAGTGCTGGGATTACAGGCGTGAGCCACTGAGTCCAGCCTATACAGGAACTTAAAAGTGAACAATTGAGAGGAGAAATCCCTCTCTCCCTAAATTATTGAGATGACTGAGGGGCATTTCCCAGCTGACCTATATCTGAGTGTGTGTAGTTCCCCAAAACAAGTTATTTTTGTCCTAAACTCCTTTCCCAAGCCAGGCCATCCTGGCACAAGACCACATCTAGTTCTGGAAGCAATAGGGGACTCTTACACTTTTTATGACTTCTTTGTCACAGGGCCCGGCACAGGGCCTCTGACACAGAAGAGCCCATCACAGGGCCACTAAGCAGTGGCCCGTTGCTGGCTGTTGGAGGAAGCTCCCATGCCCCAGGAACCTGGCAGAGTTTTCACAGCTCAGGGTCTAGCCTCCCTGGCTTCACAAGTCCAGACACCCAATGCTATCCACGTCCCCAAGCTCAGAGGAATGAAATGCAAAAGAAACCGAAATTCAGCCGGGCTCAGTGGCTCAGTCTGTAATCCCTCGCTTTGGGAGGCTGAGGTGATTACCTGAGCCCGCGGGTTCAAGACCCACCTGGGCAACTTGGCGAGACCTCATCTCTACAATAAATCAAAAAATTAGCTGGGTGTGGTAGCGCGTGCCTGTAGTTCCGGCTACTTGGAAGGCTGAGGCGGAAGGATCACCGGAGCCCAGCAGGTGGAGGCTGCGGTGGCCGGGAGCGTGCCACTACCCTCCAGCCTGGGCGACAGAGTGAGACTCCAACTCAAAAAAAAAAAAAAAAAAAAAGAAAATGAAATTCTGCATGCAATGACCTTGGCTTTGAAGTGGGGTTGCATTAATGAGTTCTATTTGAAGAAAGTGAAGGCATCCCAGTGTTCATGTGTAGCTTCTGACTGTGAAAATGTGGCACCCTGGTGCTGTATTTTGAGAAACTAAGGGACACACAGGCAGCTGGGACACTGAGGAGGAAGCTTGTGGTGATATAAGGGCAGGAAGACCTGAGTTCCAGCTCTGACCAGACAGCAGCAAGGACTCAGGCCACAATAAGCAAAGTCCAGAAACACCCAGATGGCTGCACATGTACCCTGCTTGTTTGCATGATGTTTGGAGAACTGGTTGGTCCTCGGTGTCCCCGGGAAGCAGCAATCAGACAGGGGCAGAGCCTCAGCCTGTGGAAGCCCCCATGTCTGTCTCATGGCACATTCTCACAGGTGCTGTCCACTGGGCCTTCTATCATCAGTCGGAAGCCTGGCCAACCAAGTAGGGGGGCTGGTGGGACAGGCCAATACAGCCGAGGGTCAGGTCCAAGGCAGGAGAGAACCACATCCAGCCTGAACAGGGGAGAGTGGGTGGTATTGGGCAAAGGTGAGAACAGGCCAAGCCTCCTGTCCCCACTCCCCGTCAGAGACCTCCCACCTCCAACCAATCGACCTTCCATGCTCACATCAAGGCGGGGCTGTCTGGCGTGTTTGTGCCAACAAGAGGTCAGAGTGAAGAGAGAACGGAGTCGGGCATGGTGTCTCATGCCTGCAATCCCAGCACTTGGGGAGGCCAAGGCAAGAGGATAGCTTAAGGCCAGGAGTTTGAGACAAGCCTGGACAATATAGCCAGACCTTTCTCTGTGAAAAATAAAAATATTAGTGGGGCGTGGTGCTGCACACCTGTAGTTCCATTTCAGAAGGATCCTCTGAGCCCAGGAGGTCAAGGCTGTAGGGAACCATGATCGTGCCGTTGTACTCCAGCCTGGGTGACAGAGTGAGACCCCACCTCAAGAAAAAAAAAATACAGACACATAGTGATAAATGACCTGCCTCAGCATACCAAGATTGCAGATAGTTCAGTACCTATCTGAACTGGGACTGCATCCTTTACCTAGGGATTCCTGTACCTTCTTATCTCAGAGCCCCCGGGGCCTAATGTGGAACTTGGCACACAGCAGATGCTTGAATACTTGTTGAATTTGTTGAAATTGCGGAATTGCCACTGGCTGACTTCATTCTTTTTATTAATCACAGTAGCAATAGTTGCTGTGCTGACAAATGTTTTATATAAGATGAAATTTAAGGCCAGGCACGTGGCTCACGCCTGTAATCCCAGTACTTGGGGATGCCGAGGTGGAGGATTGCTTGAGCCCAGGAATTTGAGACCAGCCTAGGCAACATAGCAAAACCTTATCTCTACAAAAAAATCAAAAAATTAGCCAGGAGTGGTGGTGCACAGCTGTAGCCTCAGGTGCTCAGGAGGCTGAGGAGGAAAGATCGCTTGAGCCCAGGAGGTCGAGGCTGTGGTAAGACATGATTGTGCCACTGTACTTCAGCCTGGGTGAAACCCAGACTCAAAAAAAAAAAAAAAAATCTGGGCAGAAGTCAGTCAGTTCATTATTGGAAAGTGAGACCCTGACTCAAAAGTAAATAAATAAAAATTCTCCAAAGAGAGAGAGAATGGGAATCAGGAAGAAAAGCACAGAGAAAAACCCCAAGCTCACAGGGTCAGCAGGCAGGAAACAGAGGAGAAAGAGTGATGTGTTTATTAAGTCAGAGAGTGTCTGTAGCGGGTGGAGGGTCTGGGACCTCCTTAAGCATGGGAAGCCTGAAATGGTGGAGGATTTGGGGAAACAAGAGCATTTATACAGTGGATGGCCAGTGACCTTGGTGCACTGAATGTCCTGACAGCTTCCCCACCAGGCAGGGCTAGGGGGGTGCAGGGCAGACTAGGGCAGACTGCGGCCTGCAGCAAAAGGGCCATGGGCAGCACTCCCACCCAGGGCTACGCCTCCAGGATGCAGTCCATGGATGTCCCCAGTAGAGGAAGAGCTTATCATGATCTGTCTGGTAGTCTGGGAGGGAAAGGGCTGTGCCAGAGACTGGAGTGCCCCAAGGCCCTGATATGCATGTGTCAGCAAAGGCCTGGCTTCCCTGGGAGACAGTTCTGACCCCTCCCGCCCCTCAAGAGGCTGCCTACAACATGTCCCCAGCATGCACACAGACTGCCCTAGCAGGATAGACTCAGCCGAGCTAGCAGTGTGGCCGTTGCCCCATCCCTGCACACTCGGCTGAGGTTCAGGACAGGGGCATGCCCTGAGAGAGGTGGCCAGGATGAGGCCCGCAGAGCAGGGGAAGAGAGACAGGGACAAAGTCATTCCTCGCTCTCTGGGAGCTCTAGAAACCTCCAGAAGGCTGACCAAGAAGCACGGACTGCAGAGCTATTTGAGAAATGACCATCATTCCACGGGGTGGTGGGCTGTGGCAGCAACGCCAGTAAAGCAGGCCGTTCACCTCCCGTTTGCCTCCAGTTCCATTTGCACTCTATTTTCCACTATTTATTTTTATACTCTTAAAAAAAAAAAAAAAAAAGACCCGTACATTAAATAGTCACCTTTCATCCATTTGTAATTCCTTCCCTCTGGGGTACCATAAATTTCTTTTATATTATCATCATATTAGAGAGTCTAATACGTTTTCTCCCCTTGCCTTGGGCACGCAGCCTCACAGATACTTTCCTAAGCAGGGCCCAAGACCACAGCGAGGAGGGAGGGAGAGAAGGAGGGAGCTATTCTCAGCCATCTCCACTCCTCACCAAGTGCACCTGGCTTATTGCATTAAAAAAAGGAGGAGGGCCCATTGGTAAAATCTCTATGCCCATTTTTTAAAAAATGCTAGTAAGAAAAGAAAGAATAGGCATCTTGAATTCTGCCACATTATTTCGAGGAGGAGGTATAGCCATGAAGAAGTGGTACTGACCTCAAAATCAGAAAAACAGCCTTTGAGTTAGTCCTACACTGCAGTGCCCTCACTCTGTGACTTTAGTCAAGTCACTTAAACTTTCTAAGTCTCAGTGTTCTCCTCTGAAAAATGGGCATATTAAAATCTGTCATGGGCCAGGTGCGGTGGCTCATACCTGTATTCCCAGCACTTTGGGAGGTCGAGGCAAGAGGATTGCTTGAGCCCAGGATTTCAGGACAAAACCTGGGCAACATACTGAGACATCATCTCTACCAAAAAAAAAAAACAAACACACACACACAAAAATTAGCCAATCTGGTGGCATGTGCCTGTAGTCCCAGCTACTCAGGAGGCTGAGGTGGAAGGATTGCCTAAACCCAGGAGTTTGAGGCTGTGGTGAGCTGTGATCATGCCACTGCACTCCAGCCTGGGTGACAGAGTGAGACCCCCCAACTTAAAAGAAGTAAAAACGAAAAAAGAGAGAGGGAGGGAGGAAGGGAGGGAGAAAAGACCTGTCATGGCCTCTGCACAGAGTTGTTTTCACAGGTAAAACAGCATAAAGGCTTCTCTGTTACCCCTGAAATGTGAATACTGGTACTTTCAGAAACGACCAGGAGTGAATACTAACAATAAAATGTTTTATTGATGCAATGTGTTAACAGAATTGCTATTTAAGGAAATTACTCACTCTTGTATTCATTCAACGAGACCCATCTCTACAAAGGTTAAAAATTGAACATACCTGTAGTCCCAGCTACTCAGGAGGCTGAGGTGGGAGGATCACTTGAGCCCAGGAGTTGGAGGTTACAGTGAGCTATGATTGTACCACCATACTCCAGCATGGGCCAGAGACTCACTCTGTCTCTACTGAAAAAAAAAATTACAAAAAGTAAACCTGTAGATAAGATAGATTTTGTAAATTATTTTTAAAACATTAAACTTGGAGAAGCACTTTTGGGCAAAGAGCAGATGTCTTGGAGGCTGGGCCTCCCTCCCTGCTGTAACCTGTAACCTTATCAAACGCATTGCATGAGGCCAGTACACCATGACAGTGTCGCCTGCTGGCTCAAACCTGCTATTTCGTGACCAAAAGTAAGGCTTACCCTCCTCCAAATGTTACTTGACACAGCCTTGCCAGAAGACCTGATACTGTTTATAAATTGCCACTTTCAGCCAGGCACGGTGGCTCACGCCTGTAATCCCAGCACTTTGAGAGGCTGAAGCAGAAGGATTGCTTGAGCCCAGGAGTTCAAGACCAGCCTGGCAGCATAGCAAGACCTCGTCTCTATAAAAAATAAAAAAAACTAGGCAGGTATGAGAATGCATTCCTCTAGTCCCAGTTACTCAGGAGGCTGAGGTAGAAGGATCATCTGAGCCCAGGAAGTTGAGACTGCAGTGAGATGTGATCGTGATCGTGTCACGGAACTCCAGCCTGGGCCACAGAGTGAGACACCAACTTTAAAAAAAATTACCACTTCTCTTCACAGACCCTCTACCTAAACCCTAATCAGCCTTCCCTCCCAATCGTTTCCTTCATACCAACTATGAGTCACCCACTTAACCCCTTAGCCTGGCATTTAAGGTGCTTTACTTGAAAGCATCTGGATTCTATTGGTACTCCCCACTGGGTATTTCACAGTCCAGAGGAACTAACTGCTTGCCACCTCCCTCAGTGACTCTGTCTACAACATTCCCCCACCCCCAGAGGGGTACCACCCTCCCCCATTCCTGTCCATCACTGCGCTGCCTACCCCCCAAGGGCAACTCGGGGTCCCTTCTAATTAGACACTCCACTCCTTACCTCCTCAAGTGTTAAGATTGTCCTACCTTTTTGACATTTTCATCTGGGTCTTTTTAAACAATAAATATTTCTTAAACTCCGGGTTATAAAACTCTGTTGGATCAGGAATTGAATCACGCATGGTTTTGTGTACTCTGTGTTCCCTGATAAGACATCTTGGATATTGAAGGTATGTAATAAATATCTGTTGGACAAATTAATATTTAATTACTTCATAAAATCCCTTTATTTATCATTGAAATGGCCTTTTCTTCCACGTGCATAATACAATTCAATATCTCAGAAGCTTTTGCTGATGTAATTATCTCAAGCACAGTTATTAATAATTTGCCTTAAAATGCTCATGTAAGTGCCTGGTGTGAAGATAAGAGGTCTGCTTCCTGTTGATGCTCACTCTCCACCATCATTATCTGTCACAAGAGGCATGAAGAGGTGTGAAGATGAAGGCTTGGAAGGTCGGTATGCTGTCTCCAAATCCTGAAATGGGATTTGATAAGCAGCCTTAAGTGCTAGAGGGGGCACTGTTAATTGTATATGAGGCCACTGGTTCTGAAAGTCATAGAATTCAGTCTCCCTTTCCGATCTCAAAACACACACACACACACACACACACACACACACGCACACATACACACACACAGAGCTGTCCTCTCTGCTGAGAAGGAAAGTCCACAGAAGCGCAGGTCTTGAGATAACTGAGGTGTGCACATGAAGACCCAGAACTCAAAAACAGATGAGGGTCTGGGAGGAGCCACCCAGGCTTTCTAAACATGAGATTCTCAACACAATTCAACCTCTCATTCATGGCTCAGGGTCATTGCCACGAACATTATTTACTGCGCTGTGCAGTTAGACTGTGATATTCTCAGAAGCACTGTGCCTTTCCCTCTCAATTGCTAAAATATTTAGTTTCCATATCTGCATTTCATTATTTTTCAATCTCGCCATGACTGTTAGATTCTCCATTGAGCGGACAGCCTGCAGAAGCCTGCAGAAGCAGTCTCTCCCAGCCGGGCATGGTACCACGAGACGGTAATCACAGCACTTTGGGAGGCCATGGTGGGAGGATTGCTCGAACTCAGTAGTTCAAGATTACCCTGGGCAACACAGCAAGAACTCACCTCTACAAAAAATAATAAATAATAATAAATAAAATAAGCAGTCTCTCCCACCGTCATGACAGACATATATCTTTGCAAAGGCCAGGAAACTAGACAGCCAAGTTGGTCAGAGCCATTAGAGGACAAGTGGTCCCTGTTACATTCATTCTGGGAGGTATGGGGCCTTTGCTGACTTATTCCTTGGCTCCCTAGAAAATTCAAGTTGTAAGTAAATCCAGCTCAGAATGAAGACAGCAGAAAAACTCTGTAGCAGCATCAGTATCATCTCTACTTTGTGATCAGCAATTTAGTTTTAGTACCATGGTCTCATTCATCACATTAAATTAATGCCACTAATTTGAATTTTATTGGTTTTGTAGTTTTGATTATAATATATTCAGTTTAGAGATTTGCTTTGGCTTTATAGTTGTATATGAGCATGTACGTATTTAAGTGGCATTGTAATAAGAAAGTCGACACTGGGGTTCATAAGAATTTTTCTTAGGTCTGCCTTGTGAAACTTCCCTTGGCTTGTACCAGTGCCTGATGTTTGACCTGCCCTCAATGGGAAGTCTCGTCCTTGACTTGGTTCTTGACTAGTTACTATTCAGTACAAAATGACTAGTAATAAACACTCCTGACAAAGAAGGTACTGATGACACATGAGGGAACTAGGTGATAAGACCATAAAGGAGTCACTCAGATCATCCAGGATATACAGACTCTCATCTATTTATTGCCATCAAAATAGTCATGTAATTTTCTAAAAATTAAACTTATAACTTTTGAGAAACTGGATTCACACACAGTTATAAGAAGTAATACAGAAAGGCGGGCGTAGTGGCTCACACCTGTTATCCCAGCACTTTGGGAAGCCAAGGCAAGAGGATTGCTTGAGCAGTCCCACCTACTTGGGAGGCTGAGGTGGAAGTACGGCCTGAGCCCAGAAGGTCAAAGCTGCGGTGAACTGTGATGGTGCCACTGCACTCCAGCCTGGGCAATAGAGTGAACCCAACTTGAAAGAAAGGAAGGAAAGAAGGAAGGAGGGAGGGAGCAAAGGGAGGGAGGGAGGGAGAAAAAAAGGAAGGAAGGGAAAGGAAAAGGAAAAATAAAAGGGAAAAGAAATAATATTGAGAGATCTAAGGCACTCTTCACCTGGTTTCCCCAATGGTAACATCTCATAAAACTATAGTAATATCACAACCAGGAAACTGACACTGATACACTCCACTCATCTTAATCAGATTTCACCTGTTTAACATGAACTCACACGCTGGTATTTCTCTTTGTATGTATTTAGTTCTACGTAATTTTTTATCACATGTGCAAGTTCACATATCCACCACCACAGTCAGAATATAGACCAATTCCATCACCACAAGGCTCCCTGGAGATACCTTCTACAGCCACACAAATTTTCCTCTTGTGCCCTTGGCAATCACTAATCTATTCTCTATCTCTATAGTTTTGCCATTTCAAAAATGTTACGTAGCCTGTAGTCCCAGCTACTTGGGAGTCTGAGGTAGAAGAATGCCTTGAGTCTAGGGGTTCAAGGCTACAGTGAGCTGTGGTCAAGTCACCGCACTCCAACCTGGGCTATAGCATGAGACCCTAACAAAAACAAAACAAAACAAAACAAAAATGTTACATAAACGCAATCATACAGTATGCAGTCTTTTAGGACAGCTTTTTGTACTCAGCACAATTTCCTTAAGATCCATCCAAATTCTCATCTCAATAGTTTGTTCCTTCCATTGTTGAGTACTATTCCACAGTATGAACATACTACAGTTTAACCTTTCACCCACTGAAGGACATTTGGGTTGTTTCCAGATTTTGGCCATGACAAATAGAGCTGCTATCAACATTGTGTACGGATTTCTGTGTGAAGGTAAGTTTTCATTTCACTGGGGAAACAAATTCTTAGAGTGAGAATGCTGGTTTGTATTGTAATTGTATGTTTAGTTTTAAAAGCAACTGCCAAACTTTTCCAGAGTTCCAGTACCACCTTACACAATATAACATTTCAAAATTCTCTTAAAGACATGTGGATTGCACTTTACAAAACACTAATTTAATGAGTAACACCAGATAGCTTAAATAGCAGCAAAGTGTCCTTAAAGATATCAAAAGAGAAATGGTTCGTTTTAGAGAAAAAAAAACTTTCAGAATATAATGAATAGATACAGGAAGAACCTGTAAGAGTTCCAAGCCATTTTCTGTCTCCTAAATGGTGGAAGCTTGAGTTTCTGAGACGATGTCCCTTGTAGGAGAAACATTCTACATGGCCTTTTGTCTATTCGAGTGTATAACAAGACCCCACTTCCTCGGGTCTCGAAGGCAACCCATCTCTCGAAGTAGGGCAGCAGGTAAAGAGCTGGAAGTGGCTTGGTGCTGTCACAGAAGGTGCCTTTCAGCTGACCCCTCTGGGCCTCAGCTTCAGGGTCCCTCCCTTGTCCAGGTCACTTTCTAGACCCTGGAAATATGGCCATACTTTCTATGGAATGTCTAGAATGAAAATATTTCATCAACAATTGAGTAAGACACTGCCTATTTCTACTGCAGTCTTCCTTATGTCACATCACCTGAAGGCCATGGTGGTATGGTCATGGGCATTTGGGGGATGCAGCAAGGAAAATAATCTCGGGGGTACATTTAGTTTGGGTTTAGTGGGATCTACGTACATGATCTGAAGTCACTTCCGTGTGGAGTTAAGTTGCTGCCAGCTACCCTGGTACAGGATCATCTTCTAGGAAAGTCTTGCCACGCTCTGGACCAACTCCCCTGGCCTGGCCGTGAAGATTGAGGGCCAATGGTCAGATGGTAACACGAACGTGTCTTGAGGCCCCCAGCAACAGAAGTATGTGAGTGAGAAGAGAGACAGGGTTTGAAACGTACAGAGCCAGAAATTAGTCTGTGGAAAATTGCTTGAATCATCAGATGTATAAAATTACAAGCAAAGGATTTAGTTCTCATCAATCCTATTCAGAATGGAAGTTCTTCCTTGTCAGTGATAGTTACGATAATGAAGCTTGTACAATTGCAAACACACCATATGCTTCCCTATTTTGACAAAAATAAATTTTACCTCTTTTCTGATAAAATAAATAAGTGGTTCATGCCTGTGTCACTCTGACCTCTGTCACCTCTCCCCTCTCCTTCTTTGAAACTGGTGACCCCACATCCCTCTTCGGTGATACCTGTGATTACACCTGGACACTCCAGGGTTAGCTCCCCATCTCAAGATATTTTGCCATAGAAGGAAACACGCTCACAGTTTCTGGGGATTAGGATGGGAACATTGGTGGGAGCCATTATTCCATCTACACAACTACCCACTTGCTGTTTCGTGGGATATCACCTGGGAAATGCTACCAACACTGAGTGCATCAATGTGGGTGCCGTGTGTTTTATGTACCCCAAAATGTCAGACCACATTTTGATATATCTGACACATGTTGTCCTGATGAAGTCTGGTGGCTCCAGGTGAAATAAATGTTGATCAATCTTGCTAAAGAAAATTATGTTAATTAGAAATTATACTAGATAGTAAGCATTGTCTCTCTTTTCTGTCTATAGATTATGACAGATGATCAAAGAGTATGCAGCCAAAAAAAGTGGGGGAGAAACATAGAGGTTGTTACTTTATTTAAATAATAGGCTATTTTCCTGGATTTAGTGCTATGGAAGGTATTTTTCAGCTTTTTCAAATTTGCAGTTGGTTGTGGGGGTTTTTTCCCTTTCTATATAAATACTCACTTTCATAACTAATTTTGTATTCATAATTCGATTATCTGTCCCACTTCGAAGACCATTTCTTTGGGAGAATCATGGCTGCCGGGATGGACTCAGGCCGACCCAACTCTGCCTGTAAACTGTCACTTGTTATTGTCTGGGTTTTTCAGGTGTTTGTTTTCCAGGGTCCACGGTGAAAGTTCAGTTTTGTTTTGTTTTTGTTTTTTTCTAAAAGTTTATTGGGAGTTGACCTAATTAACTCTACTTCTCCAAAGAAAAATTTGACAAAAATTGAAATTAAAAAGGACTAAAGTTCAGATTATGAGAAACACACAGGCATATATGTCTCCCTCTACCCTGCGGCCGGAAGATGCTGTCGAGCTTACTAAGACTGTGGAGGGCTGAGAAACCCTGATCATTTTTTCAGTTTCTGGAAGTCACCTGCCTTCCTTGGCTCATGACTATGTCCCTCTGACCTCTCCTTCCATTGTCACATCTCCCTCTTTGATACTGACTCTCCCATGTCCCTCTTCCATGACACCTATGATTACACCTGGATGCTCCAGGGTTACCTCCCCATCTCAAGACCCTTTTGCCATAGAAGGAGGCACGCTCACAGTTTCTGGGGATTAGGATGGGAACATTGTTGGGAGCCATTCTATCTACACATCCTCCAACTTGCTGTGTGATCCTGCATAAGCCATCCACCTCTCTGAGACTGCCTCATCTTGTATATGAAGACTTGAGCTAAATCACACCTTTCAGTTCCAAGATTCCTATGATTATGTGACCCGGGGCTCACCAACACACGTTGGTGAGCTGGGAACTCAGGCCAAATGCCGTCTCTCTGGTATGGGCGGCTATGGACCTGTGGAAGCCAAGCAGCATGAGCCAGGAACAGAACCTTTGGCCCCTCAACGTGCTTCCCTGCCCAGATGAGCCTACATAGCCAACTGTGTTTTGAAGAAGCCTAGGGCAACATGTGAAGTATTTTTAAGCGATTGTTTTCTGCTTTTTAATCTGTCTCGAGTAAAGCTGTCTCCAGACGCAGAGGTACCTCTTTGCAGCTCTTCGTGGATTTAGATTTGCAAATTCAGTTCTCCTTCCCCTAGAGGCTTTACGCAACTAACACAACAGGTTTTTATCTCCCACAACCAATGCCTTCAGCCCCATTCCCTGGAATTCCGCTTTTCCCTCCTCGTGATACTCTGCTAGAGCTTAGGCCTGACCCCCAGCTTAGTGCATTTCTCAGCCTTGACGTCACATCCCGCAAGGTCTCTGGCCAGACTAGCCTGAGGGGCCAGGAGTGCAGAGGGGTCTGCTTGCAGCACCTGCTCCCCCTTCCATCCACCCTCCATTCCTCAGTGGGAGGGTGCAGAGGGGACACAGGAGGGGTGAGAAGGAGCCAGACACGCGGCCTCTCTCACCCAGTGCCTCAAGACCAACCTTGCTAGCTGTCGATGTCCTCTGGGGAGAGCGGCAGACAAATGACACTGTCTCTATGGGGAGACAGGCTTCCTCAGAGACCTGCAGCACCCCACAGCTCCACACCCCTTCCTCACCCAAGAGCAGACTCGCCCCACCCAGCCAACCCCACCTGGCTCCAGCCTCTAGCAGTTCCCTCACCCCATGTGCCTAGCTCAGTCAGCAACTCAGTGACCACTTGACCCAGGGACCCACCGTTGTGAAGGCAGCCCCTCCCTCTACCGTGCCAGCAAGTGTGCTGTGTGTGCAGGTACCCAACCGGACAAGGACATCCCAGTCGCCTCTTCTTCCAATCATTCATTCACTCTGCAAGCAAGTATCAGGAGACAGTGAGGAGGCAGGCGAAGCTGGAGGCACTAGGAATACAGCAAGGACGTCAACTCCTGCCCTTGTACAACTTACAAGAAGTGAATCAAATGTTAGAGAGGAGAGGAGATTGAGCGGACATCTGGGGAAGGAGGTGCTAGGCAGAGGGCGCTGGTACCAGGACCCAAGAAGGTGCTTGTGCACGATGTCCAAAGACCCGGGAGGAGGCTGGGATGGCTGGGCTGCATGGACTAGGACCTTGAGTAGAAGGTGGGGTTGGCGAGGTAAGTGGGGAAGGCACATGGGAGAGGGCCTGAGAAACTGCCAGAAGGTCTCTGGAATTTACTCTAAATTCAAGGGAAAACACAGATGGAAGTGGGCAGGAGTGTGTCATGATCTGGCTTTTAACAAGACCCCTCTTGTTGCTCTGTACACAGCAGATCATAGGAAACCTGGGTAGAGGGAGTCAGGTCAGTCAGGAGGCCACAAGTGACCCAGGGGAGGGTGGGTGGTAGCCTGGACCAGTGTGGCAGCAGTAGAGATGGTGAGAAATGAGCAGATTCTTGATCTATTTTTAAATCATGTTCTCACTCGATTGCCCAGGCTGGAGTGCAGTGACATTGTCAAGGCTCACCACAGCCTCCAACTCCTGGGCTCAGGCAATCTTTCTGAGTCAGCCTGCCAGGTAGCTGGGACTACAAGCATGCACCACCACACCCAGCTAATTTTTAGATTTTTTTTGAGTCCTTGTCTCACTGTCGCCTAGACTGAAGTACAACATCACAATCATGGCTACCGCAGCCTTGACCTGCTGGACTAAGGCGATCCTTTCACCTCAACCTTCCAAGTAACTGAAACCACAGGCATATGCCACCACACTGGCTAATTTTTTGATTTATTGCAGAGGTGGGTCTCACCAAGTTGCCCAGGCTGGTCTCAAAACCCTGGGCTCAGGCAATTCTCTCGCCTCTGCCTCCCAAAGTGCTGGGATTACAGCTGTGAGCCACCCTACCTGGCTTAAGTTTTGGATTTTTTGTAGAGACAAGGTCTCACTATGTTGGCCAGTCTGGTCTTGAACGCCTAGGCTCAAGCGATTCTCCCACCTCCGCCTCCCAAAGTGCTGGGATTGCAGGCATGGACCACAGCACTAGGCCTCTTGATCTATTTTGAAGTAGAGCCAAGAGAAGAGTGTGAGAGAAGGAGAAAGATCGAGATTTTGGGCCTAAGCACCCGGGAAGATGGAGTCGCCATTAACTGAGACGGGAGGAGGAGCAGGTTGGGTAGGGGGAAGTGGGATCACGTTAGGCTGGGCACATTCCATTTGAGGAGTCTGTTAGGCATTCACAGGAGACATCAGGAAGGTAGTGGATATATGTGTCTAGGCTTCAGGGCAGAAGCCCAGACAAGACATGCAAAGTGAAGAGCTTTCAGCAACTCAACGATATTGAAAGCCAGGAGAAATGGAAAAGAAGAATAGAGAACTTGAAGTGGATCCACATAAACACAGTCAACTGATCTTTGATGAAAGAGCAAAGGTGATTAAGTGGAGAAAGGACAGTCTTTTCCACAAATAGTGCTGGAACAATTGGATGTCCATATGCAAAAATGAAATGGACACAGAGCTTTTTACACCTTTCACATAAAGTAACTCAAAAGGGATTACAACATTTTACATCATGTAAAATAAAAAAACCATAAGACCTGTAGAAGAAAATAGAAGTTAAAGTCTATGTGGCCTTGGGTTTAGTGATGGGTTTTTAAATGCAACACCCACAGCAAGATCCATAAAAGAAGAAAGCAGATCAGCTGAATTTTATCAACACAAAGTCATGAGACGAACCAAGACTACAAAGGTAGGAAGTTGCAGAAGAGAAGCAGCCCAAGGACAGGAGCTCTGACATTGCCAGCATCTCCGTGAACGTGTCTCTCAAACTCCCACGGTTTGAAGACGGAATGGTGTTGCAGGTACACATTTGGAAGTCAGCACCAGGAGTGTTGAAAGCACCCACTAGCCTGTAGGAGGTAGCTTGGAGCACGTCCCAAGCAGAGGAGAGGAGAAGTAGAGAGAACCAAGCTTTGGAAATCTCACCATTTAGTGGTTGATATGGAGATTGGTCACCAGCACAGCAAACTGCATGGGAAAACGGTGAGGTAGATGAGCAGCCAGGAGGCAGTGCTGTGCCAGAGGCCAGCGAGAGTGTTTCAAGAAGGGAAGAGTGTTGGCCAGGTGCGGTGGCTCACGCCTATAATCCCAGTACTTTGGGAGGCTGAGATGGGAGGATCCCTTGAGGCCAGGAGTTTGAGACCAAGCCTGGGCAACATAGCGAGACCTGGTCTCTACAAAAAAATCAGAAAAAGTAGCTGAGTGTGATGGTGTGCCTATAGTCCCAGTGACTTGGGAGGCTGAAGCAGAAGACCACTGGAGCCCAGGAGGTCAAGGCTGGGTTGAGCTGTGATCGTGCCACCGCACCGGGGACTGGGTGACAGAGTGAGAATACGACTCAAAAAAAGTGGGGGAGGGGAGAGTGATCAATGTGTCACATGTAACTGAGAAGCCATGGAAGCAGAGGATTAACTGCTGGATTGTCCATGAGGTACAGACTCAAAGCCCTCCTGGAGGAAATGAAAGAAGAGATGGAGCCGGGCTCGGTGGCTCAGCCTGTAATCCCGCGCCTTTGGGAGACTGAGGTGAGTGGATTGCCTGAGCCCACGGGTTCGAGAACCACCCGGGCAACTTGGCGAGACCTCATCTCTACAATAAATCAAAAATTAGCCAGGTGTGGTAGCGCGCGCCTGTAGTTCCAGCTACTTGGAAGGCTGAGGCGGAAGGATCGCCAGAGCCCAGCAGGTCGAGGCTGCGGTGGCCGGGAGCGGCCACTGCACTCCAGTCTGGGCGACAGAGTGAGACTCCAACTCAAAA